>JAJOOH010020916.1:0-11851 GCA_029582605.1 Solanum gracilifrons | reverse complement strand
CTTATCACCTGCGAAGTGCTATAGTTGACTTTATACTATTATTCATTGTATATTAGTTTCTATTTTGGGTTGGCCGATGATACCTACTCAGTACATGTTGCTCCGTACTGAGCCTACTTGTATTTTTCTTTATTTTCCTTTGATGGAGTGCAGTGAGTGTACCAACGAATTTGACTCGCCCTCAGCTCTAGCCAGTCTCAACATATCAGGTTTAAGGGTGAGCTATTTATTCGAGCTTGTGTTGGATTCTCTTGGTCATGACTTGATGTCTATAGTTTTCGGACACAAATTACTTTATTTCATTTATTCCGGTGTCTTTGATACTCTTAGACTTAGTATTTAGAGATTAGACTTTCAGATTTTGGGGATAATATGTAATAGACTTTAGAGGTTTATTTGATTGGTTACTTTAATAAATTTTGGAGCTTCCGCGTTATTGTTGTTATTCGTAGTTGAATTATTGGTATATGTTGGGGTTTAGATTCCTTGGTCTGCCCACTTAGGAGGTTAAGTGTGGGTGCCACTCGCAACTCATTTTGGGTCGTGACATGGACCATGGTGCAATTAACTTAGTTAGTTTAATATCTTGGGATTGTGGAAGATTCAGTCAGGAGTTGTTAGTTTAGTCTCTTCGGATTGTGGAAGATTCAGGAGTGGTACCCTTAGTATTGCAGGTGGTTGTTCAGATGCACAACTTGGGATCATACGCAAGCAGTTGTGTACTTCAACAAGCACGCCTAGGGCCGAGGCTCAAAATATCTCTGGTATAGGTGCGACTTTATTATTTTATCCTTTATTCTTATGTTTTATTGATTTGGGGATTTCATACCCATATATGCCTGCTTACCTTGTTGTCTATCTTCTGGTCGTTGTGAAATCCTTATTTGGGGTTATGTGTATGTGTTTATCCCCCATAGATGATTTCCTTCAGTAGTGGATTGCCTTGACATTGTTTGTATTTTGGGAGTAGTGGTTGAGTAACTCCCCATATCTTTCGACTATATGGCTTTATTATGATCATATAGCTGTGTTGGTTAGCTTTTTCTTTTGCCACCTTTACTACATACTGTTGCAATAGTTGTCCGACCTTGCTTGATAGACGACTAGACTAGTATTAATTGGTTAGTATTGGTTTATGATATTATGGTTCGCTTGTCTTAGACAACTACTTTCATTGCTCGTCGTTTTTCTGTTAGTTGATGAGAGCGTCGTGTGAAAGAAGGTTTAGCCTTTTATGGTTTTGCTACAGTTCCAGCTCATTGATTCTTACCTTTACCTAAATACTATTCTAAGTTTCTAAGGTTATGAAGTTGAGGTTATTCTATTTCTGCCTACTTGATTTGTCCTTTATGATGGTGTTTTCCTATCGCTATTCAAAATTTGAGATGTGAGCATGTTCTATGTTACAAAGCAGGACTACTCTCATTTGCGATGACTCTTTTTTATGCCTTGGTTTTGCATGTGTTCCTCACCAGTTGTACCAATTGCTCGTGAGGTTAGACTTTTGATTTGGATTATGAGTTTTGGCATTCGTCGACGTTTTCTAAACATTAGCCCCTGAGAGAGAATGGAAAGTTACTTGTGGACTATATTTCGTATTTCAGGATGAAATGTTAGCTTCGTTGTAGGGATTTGGGTTTTGTTTGAAATGCTTGAGTTACTCTTCTAGTTGTTTATTCTTCATATTTGGTTCTTCATTGCATGAGTAATAGTGATCAATTATGATATTTTTGTTGCGTATATTGATATATTGTAAGGCCCGAGGCCTTGGTCGAGGACCAGTTGGATTCCAGGTTAGTTTACTATGCTCTGGGAGCACAACGATTCCAATTATGTACATTTGTTGATTAGATACTCATTGTTTGTATATTGGTGATGGTGATGACATCCATTGCGTTCATACTCCTTTTTTACATGTTGTTTATGCTTGCATTTACATTGGCGCTTAGTCATCCGATGCCTACTGGGTGCCACTTGCTTGGCACTCATACTAGACTTTTGTACCCCACAGATAATAGTACGAGTTGTCCTCGTTGACACGCACCTTGTGCAAAGAAGTTGTGGATTGAAGACTTGGGGTTAGCTCCTGGCGTACAGAGTTTTCCATTTCCTTTTTTTTGGATGGACTAGTCTTTACCTTGTATTCGAAGACTTCTATATATATTTGCATTGACCTTGTACTCCTGTTTTGATTAGTAATTCGACTACCAACTGATATTAGGTTCTGAGGATGTTTGATTGTATATTTTGATTCTCTCTTCCTCTCTTACTTCTAGTATTTATTCTTTTCTATTAGCATTCTTCTCTTTCCCGTGATAGCCCATTACCTCTGGTTTCAGGCTATGTGTTTTGCTTACCTACTGGTGGGATAATAGTATGTCATCATGACCTAAGATTTTACGTTATGATAAATTTGTTTCAGAGCCTAGGTCCACCGACATAGTTGGTACGAGAGCAAGAGCCTAGTAGATAGATAACATGAAGTATTCGATGGATGTGGACGGGATCATCACATAGTAATAGGATTTTGGTGAATTGTTAGGATTGAGAGCCTTTACTATGGGTAGACCTTGAGGCTAGAGATGTTCAACAACAGCTAGAGGGTCTAGGGGCAACTCATGCTCTGTTAGGATTTGTGACTTCCTTGACTCTTCATATTTTAGTATTCGGGATTCTAAGTCTCTTCGAGGATATGCCGCAGGTAGGTGTAGTATTGGGTGCGTTGAGTGGTTCTTAACACATAGTTGGATTTGTAGGTCTCCATGAAGGTTCCTTATCAGTTTCTTAGTACAAGATCCAATTCATCGAGTGGGCAATGCATACTCCCGCAATGTTCCTATCAAGCATGATTTTAGTGAGGGGATCATTAGAGGTTTGGCTTTACCACTTCGTCTAGCATCAAATCACTTGATAGAAAGTGAGTCTACCTCCCCTAAGGTTGTTATTCATGTGAGGGTTATATAGTAGGTGTGTCTTGAGAGTTACATGGGAAGTGGTAAGAGGTCTCACTATCGATAAGACAATGACAATATGTCACTTTGAGGTAGGTATCATCTCAGTAGGGTTCATCCTCACTCTTGACCTATCCGACCCATGGTGGTAGCACCTCTGGTTCCAAGTGGTTCTAAGGCAAGTTTGGTCTCCACAATGGACACAGTTCAGGTCAGGCTTCTCATGGTTTGCATCCTGGGTATTCAAGTATTAGGGTCAATTCTATTTTAGCTGAGTCATCTCAATAGGTTGCTTCTGGTAGGGTCTATTATTATTGTGGCATATGGGGCCAAATTCCTAGAGATTTTCCTATGTTCACACATCACATGAGACATACTCGGTAGGTTCAGTTCCCTAAAGCTCCAGTAAAATTGGCTAGGAGTTGTCCCATGGTGTTGGAGATAGTCCTTTTTCTTGCAGAGGTAGCCAGGGCAGGTTATCCCATTCTTCACACCAGACCTTATCCCATATGTGTTGATATGATCATGGGGAGTTTAGGCACTTGACTAGAGAGTGTCCCCGACGTGGGACCATGATTATGTTGTCTTAGTATGGTCAGTATCTTGGGTTTGTGGAACCTTCAGTCCGGAGTGCTGCCATTAGTATTGCAGGTGGTAGTTTGGATGCACAACTTGGGATCATACGCGAGTAGTTGTGTACTTCAACAAGTAGGCAGAGGGTCGAGGCTCCAGGTATAGTTGGTATACATGTGACTTTATTATTTTATTCTTTATTGCTTATGTTGTGTTGATTAGGGTCTTCATACCTATATGTGCTTGATTACCTTGCTATCTATCTTTGGTGTCATGAAATGCCTATTTGGGGTTATGTGTATGTATTTATCCCTATAGATGATTTCATTTAGTAGTGAATTATCTTTGTTTCTATTTTGGGAGTAGTGGTTGAGTAACTCCCCATAACTTTAAACTTGGTAGCTTTGTTATGATCAATATAGTTAGACTGGTTGACTTTCTCTTTTGCCACCTTTACTACATGATTTTTCTATAGTTTTCCAACCTTGCTTGATAAATGGCTAGAATAGTATTACCTAGTAAGTATTCGTTTATAATATTCTTGTTCTCTTGGCATAGCTACTTTGTTTCTCGTTGTCGTTCAATTAGTCTGTGATAAGTTAGTTGATGAGAGCATTGTGTGAATGAGGTTTAACCTTCTATTATTTTGCTTATGTTCCAGCTCGTTGATTGTTCCATGTGCCTAAATCCTATTCTCAGTTTCTATGGTTGTAAAGTTGAGGTTTATTTCTTTCAGCCTACTTAATTTGTCCTTTATGATGGTCTTGGTGTTTTGTATCGTTATTCAAAAATTTAGATATGAGCATGTTTTACGTTACGAGCAGGACTACTTTGAATTGTGGTGATTGTTTCTTACGCCTTGGTTTTGCCTATGTTCCTCAACATTTGTGTCAACGATAATTAGACCAAACTCATGTAACAACAACAACAAAACAGAGCATAACACAATACCTACTACATTAAATTGACACCTAAACCCATTAGAGCATCCCTAGATCATAGGGTTTTAGCCACCCATAACAAAAAGTAAAGAAAGTATACCTTCCATTACAACAACCGTGGGTAACTTGAAATCAAGCAATTAAGAATAAACCTACTTTGGATTTTACTTGAAATTATCAAACTCAAGATCCAAATTGTAAAACCTTAAGAAGCCTAGAAAACGTGTTCTAAAAAGTAAAATGTTCTCTCTCAAAACTTTTTGTTGAACTCAGTTGTTCAACACTCTTATCCAACTCCTTTAAAACTCTAACCATTGTGCTATTTATATTTTCCCAAAATTTGGCCCAAAAATCCACTTCACAACCAACTGGGCGACATTAGTTGGGCTCGCCTAACTCACTCGGAGAATCACCCTTCGTTCACCAGCTCACCTTCGTGATGCATGGGAAGTGAAAAAGAAAGATCAATTAAAGACAATAGTAATTGGGACCCTATGTAGTCGCACAATCTGGCTGATCTAAAGCTCGGCTAACTTCTTCGCCGTATACTTCACCCGAACTGGGATTAAATGGGTAGACTTGGTCAACCTATCAATAACCACCCAAATAGAGTCATAACCAGTCATAGTGATAGGTAGTCCCACAACAAAGTCCATAATGATCCGCTCCCACTTCCAAGAAGAAATAGGCATCCTCTGAGATATTCCTCTAGGCCGCTGGTGGTCACACTTGACTAGTTGTAACACCCCTCAAAATGAAGTAGGATAAAGTAGAGCCTTACATGGGTTTTACGCATTAATAACTTGTTAAAATAATGAAGACTAGCCTCTTTAGTCAATTTTAAAGAGTTTGGAAGTCAAACGTCAAGGGACGACCAAGACGTTCGGAAACTAGTCTTTTACGTGTTGGTGTGTTCTAGTATGTTGTTCAAGTTATTATGTGTTGTTTGGAGTCCAAAATCAGTGGATATGACCCTAGTGTCTTAATAAATATTTTAAGGGTCAAAACGTTTGGGTACGACACCCCGGGATCACCCTAAAGGTTCCCGAGGAGGACCCTAACCCTTGGCCAAACAAGTTGCTAAGGCAGCTTGAAGTTGTTCATGGAGGGAGTGGCTCCGCGTCGCGGACCTGCTCCACCAATGGCCAAAAAGTGACTCCGTGTTGAGGAGACACCGCGGACTCTACTATCTCAAAATTTAATTTCCAGAAACTTGTGGGAATACCCCCATGCCGCGGACTTGTTTCCCGACGAAACCTACGAAAATAAAACTCAAGTTTGACTTGTTTTAAAAGTTCCAACTAAGTGAGGGGTAGTTTGGGTAATTTGGGAATTATTATAATGGTTATTTTACCAATTTTAGGGTATTTTAAGTTGGTTAAAACCCCAAAACCTAGAATTAGACCTCATTATCCAAATTGAACCTTCCCTCTCAAATAAATTCTCTCTCTAGAACTCCATGGAAGACATTGATGAAGCTTCAAGCTAGGGGATGTGTTCCTACTGATTTCTCCTTCAAATTCCTAAGGAAATTAATCACAAAGGTATGGGGATTTTATCTTTGATTCTCCTTTCAATCAAAGAGCCAAATCAAAGTGATTTCAATGCTTTTCAAAAATAAGAAAAACCCCAATTTCAATTCTAAGCTTGGGTTCTTGCTTGAAAGTATTTCAAATGATGATTTATGTTAATATTGATGGTTTTAAGATCAAAAACTCCATGAACCCTTGCATATCTTGAAATCCTAATTTTTGGGTCTAAAGTGGGTCTATTGATTATGAGCTAATATTGTGATATTAATGTGTAGATTGTTATGGGATATTGATTTATGTATTGTTCTATATTGAATTATGAGGAATTGATGGTCAATTGTGTTATATTGGATGTTGGCCTTGAATGGGCAATTGTGACCTAAGGTTTATGATGATGATGAAGTTGTGAATAGATTATTGATTCTAATATTTTATATATATATATATGTTGTAGATGTTTGAATTGTAACGTTTGATCCCTTTGAAACTGTGGAGGTGTTTACTTTATAAGCATGTTATGATCATGGCCTTGTAGGCAAAGTTGGATGATTGTTGTTTTGAGTAATGTTGATTATGTGAAGGTAATGTGATATAATGTTAATGGTCAAAGAGCATGAAATGTGACCTTGTGTAGAAACTTTATGTGTTATGCTTGGTTGTTGTCTTCTTTGAATGACTTATAATGAAGGTGAGGCTAGGATAGACTATGTTTACCTACTCTCACACCTAGTGAAGAATGAATGAAAGAATGTGTGAATGAATGAAAAGAATGGGAGTTAATGCTAATGACTGAAAGTTGGGTCTATTGTAAGGATAGTTTCATAAAGGACTCCTTTAAATGAATAGGGTTACTAGATGAAAGGTTTTCTCATCTTTGAATCTAAGAGCTTCCTATATGAATGAATGTTGGGCTAGGATGGGTACTCTTTCATGAGTTGAGATGAGAGTACTTAGTAGCAATCCTTATCCCTAAATGAGTGAATGAAATAAATGTCCAACTCCGTAGGGGAGTAATGTCTAGCACCGAGAGGATATGAAGATGGGTGGATACTCCTTCGTTAGTTGAGATGTGAGTATTTAGTAGAAACCCTTAAGTTGGGTGCTCCTTCGTGAGTTGAGATGAGAGTACTTAGAAGCAATCCTTCTATTCTATAACTATGTTCCCACATAAGACTAGCTATTGGTCTCAACCACATAAAGGCTAAAAGAATGACCCTACCTTAGGCAAGTGGGGATCCCTCATCCGGCAAGAGTTACTACCGGGATTCCATGTCAAGCTCCATGGTCTATGTCGGTTAAGGCTCTTCCCCCACATTAATGAATGAATGAACTAAGGTCTCTTAAGGCTGTACTACTTAGGATAGGTGGTGGATTAGTACATTATCTAGACAATGCACAAATAGACATTTAAAAGAGATCTTGGTATGTCTTAATAATGAGAATGAATGAATGAGTCTTATTAGGCTAATTAATGAAAGTGTTGGTCTTTGAGCATGCTAATGTGAAAGTGAGTCATAAAGAATTGAATGTAAGTGCTTATGGTGAGTTGAATGTATGTGATGATCTTATGTTGTTAAAGAATGAAGTTGTCTAAATGCATTTAGTTGAATGAACGATTTATGTTGAGATGTGAATGGTGCTTGTCTTATGTAGCCTTAAGGAGCACTTGGGTGTGGTATGGAGAGGTAGTATGGGCAGCCTCACCATGTCTTACTTAGGTGAGTGTTGGGATGACATTTGATGAGTGTTCTAGTTTTATGAAGTGACTTGTTGGCTTATGTGCTTATATGTCTTAAGTGATTAATTGGTGAAGGTTGATGTATACATGGTAAGTGCACTTTGTGTGACCTTAAGGTGGTGCCTTAGTGTGGGTGATGGTATGGGACGTTGCCCATACATTGCACAAAGGTATTGCTTAAGGGTTACTTAAGGTGGAGTCCAAGGCAAGAAGGTAAAGGTAAATGGGTTATGTATGTTTATGATGTATTATGAATCATATGACTTTGTATTGTTGGTTGTGACTTGTAAGGTGCCTATTATGTTGATGTTGATGTTGATGAGATTTTATCAAAATGGCATGAAAGTATAGCTTCCAAACAAATGTCCTTTTTAGCATGTTTTGCATACCCTCATGCTTAGTACGTGTGTTGTACTAACCCTTTTCTTCTATTTTACTACAAGTGTAGGTTGTGGTAACTAGGAGGAGATTGTGCTTTAGAGTTGCTTCACTCTTCCAAGTCTTTGGTATGTCCTCAAGATTCGAGGACTATGTTTAGAAGTTTCTTAGTCATTGTAATAGACACTTAAATTTCATTTCATTTGTAAAGGGTTATGTCCCTTAGTACATTTTAAGTTCTTGTCTAAGATCGGCTAAAGAGACTTAGTAGTTCCGCTTGCGTATTGATGTTTTCAAATGTTAATGACTCTTGAAGTCTTATGGTTTTATTGAATATAAGTTTTAAATTCTTAGTGATTTTTATGATCTATGCAATGAATGAATGCTAAGGCTTGTATAAGACCTCTGAGAGGTTGAATATGCTTGTAACGGCTAGGGGGTGCTCTCGGGTTGTTACAAACTTGGTATCAGAGAATAAGGTTTTAAAGATTACTTTTAGGTTCAAAGTCTTGAAAGCCACGTCTGTTAGAGTTTTGTTCATCGGTGTGAGTCGCGACACATCTATGAGCGAGAGGCTATAGGACGATAGAAGTATCATTTTCTTTCATTATTCTCGATGTCGTGCCTTAGAGTTTTGTCTATAAGTGTCCTTTTCCTAATCCGTCTCTTGTGTTTATAGGATATGGATTCGAGGGCTAACCGAAGGAGAGCGGAAGAGGAGATAGATGATGGGGGAGTTCCTCCCCAAGGAGTGCAAGGTGGCCAAGCTCCCTTAGGTGGGAAAGAGAATGTGGTTCCAGTGGTTCCCCTGGATATGACTAATGGGGAGATTAGAGAGGCTTTTCTCTCCCTAGCCCGTGCCATGACTAGTCAAGCAAATAGAGATGTGAGGCCTAGGGTAAATGCTATTGAGAGTACCGTGGCCTCAAGGTTAAGAGATTTCACAAGGATGAACCCTCCTACCTTCTTTGGTTCTAAGGTAGATGAGGACCCACAAAACTTTATAGATGAGGTGTTTAAGATAGTGGATTCAATGGGAGTGACTCCTAGGGAGAAGACGGAGTTGGATTCCTACCAACTCAAGGATGTAGCTCAAGTGTGGTTTGAGCAATGGAGGGATGAGAGACCCATAGGGGCTGAACCAATAGATTGGGGAGTGTTTAATGCGGCCTTTCTTGATAGGTTTTTCCCCTTAGAGTTGAGAGAGCAAAAGTTGGTTGAGTTCATGAACCTACGTCAAGGGAATATGAGTGTGAAGGAATACTTTCTCAAGTTTACCCAAATCTCTAAGTATGCTCCTAACTTGGTAGCAAATTCTAGGGCTAGAATGAATAAGTTTGTGAAGGGGGGTTTCCGGTTTGGTTGAAGAAGAGTGCCGTACGGCCATGCTCCATAATTATATGGATATCTCTAGGCTTATGGTTTATTCTCAACAACTTGAGGAGACGAAGCTTAGGAAGATGAATAAAGATATGAAGAGGGCTAGGCCGGATGAACAAAACCAATCTAGGTCTAAGAAGAGGTTCTATAACCAAGATTCTTCAATGGACAACAATGATAGGGTGTCTAACCCTAAACCTCAAAGAGGGAATGGAGGTGGTTCTGCTTTTGAAAGGCTTAGGTGTGCTACTTGTGGAGAACAACATTTGGGCAAGTGTCTTGCCGGTATGGATGGATGCTTTGGATGTGGGAGTAAGGGTCATACGATGAGAGATTGCCCTACACTTAAGGCAAAAGAGAAAGAGACCAATCAAGTTGCTCATGATGGCCCGGATCCAAATGCTCCTAAGAGGAACCGTTTCTATATTCTTCAAGTTAACATGGATAAGGGAACAAATGAAGGTAAGTAAATTTCTTTGTTGTTTGATGATAACCTTAGATGGGTTTACCCCAAGTGGGGGATGATGAGTTGAGTAGGAAGGTGATTGATATCCTTATCTTTTCCTTCTATTCTAATTCAAGCTTGAAACAAAGAGTTCTTAGTAGCATGTTGTATGTTGGAGTCTTATGTGAATTGAGTTTCCATATTCTCCTTATGATGAGCATATTTTAGTTGAATTCTTGTTTAAATAAATAAATGAGCTTTCATGATTATGTCCCTCATGATTTATATGCATTTATGAAGAATTATTTAAATTGCTCCATGAGATGCCTAGTTGAGCATGCGGTGATCTTGGTGTTGCATGATTATGCTTTTGAGAGAAATTGTATGGTGAGCCTATAAATGTTGTAATGAGCATGATATGCTATGGAGAAGGAAGTTCCTCCAAAGAAATGAGAAATGGTAAAGTTTTGTGCATATTGAGTGGTAGATGTTATTCCTACTTCCTTGAATTTGTATGAAAGTCTTGTTGTAAAGTTTTTTATGTGGAGTTGATGTTTCCTCCTTGATGTGTGCCATAGTAATGATATTACATGCTTGTTGTGAGCTGCTAGTTGGGTCATTGAGTCCTCAGAAGTGTTTTAAGTGTCATTCGAGGACGAATGTTCCTAAGTGGGGGATTTTGTAACACCCCTCAAAATGAAGTAGGATAAAGTAGAGCCTCACATAGGTTTTATTCATTAATAACTTGTTAAAATAATGAAGAATAGACTTTTTAGTCATTTTTAAAGAGTTTGGAAATCAAACGTCAAGGGACGATCAAGACGTTCGAAAACTAGTCTTTTACGTGTTGGTGTGTTCTAGTATGTTGTCCATGTTTTTATGTGTTGTTTGGAGTCCAAAATCAGTGGAGGTGACCCTAGTGTCTTAATAAATGTTTTTAGGGTCAAAAAGTCTGGGTACGACCCCCCGGGACCACACTAAGGGTTCCCGAGGAGGACCCCAACCCTTGGCCAAACAAGCTGCCAAGGCAGCTTGAAGTTGTTCATGGAGGGAGTGGCTCCGCGTCGCGGACCTGCTCCACTAATGGTCAAAAAGTGGCTCCGCGTCTTGGAGACACCGTGGACTCTACTGTCTCGAAATTTAATTTCCAGAAACTTATGGGAACACCCCCGCGTCACGGACTTATTTCCCGACGAAACCTGCGAAAATAAAACTCAAGTTTGACTTGTTTTAAAAGGTCCAACTTAGTGAGGGGTAGTTTGGGTACTTTGGGGAATTATTATAAACGGTTATTCTACCTATTTTAGGGTATTTTAAGTTGGTTAAAACCCCAAAGCCTAGAATTAGACCTCATCATCCAAATTGAACCTTCCTTCTCAAATAAATTCTCTCTAGAACTACATGGAAGACATTGATGAAGCTTCAAGCTAGGGGATGGGTTCCTCCTGATTTCTCTTTCAAATTCCTAAGGAAATTAATCACAAAGGTATCGGGATTTTATCTTTGATTCTCCTTTCAATCAAAGAGCCAAATCAAAGTGATTTCAATGCTTTTCAAAAACACTAAAAACCCCAATTTCAATTCTAAGCTTGGGTTCTTGGATAAAAGTATTTCAAATGATGATTTATGTTGATATTGATGGTTTTAAGATCAAAAACTCCATGAACCCTTGCATATCTTGAAATCCTAATTTTTGGGTCTAAAGTGGGTCTATTGATTATGAGCTAATAATGTGATATTAATGTGTAGATTGTTATGGGCTATTGATTTATGTATTGTTCTATATTGAATTATGAGGAATTGATGGTCAATTGTGTTATATTGGATGTTGGCCTTGAATGGGCAATTGTGACCTAAGGTTTATGATGATAATGAAGTTGTAAATAGATTATTGATTCTAGTATTTTATATAT
>JAJOOH010020915.1:0-13807 GCA_029582605.1 Solanum gracilifrons | reverse complement strand
TACCCATATAGTCCCAGAACTACGAGCCACGTAGGTGTAAGTCCCCTCTGTGGGCAACATCAGTTTAGTGATCACGCCAGCATGCCTCTATACCTTTGGCAGGGTATATTGGGTCCTCTCGATGGGGCGTATACATCGGACTCCACATTTAGCTTATGTGGTTTTATTGTCGGTTATTAGTAGCTCCCATAGTTCAGCCAGACTGTATTGCATTGACCACATTTACAGTTCATTCGGTATTCAGTCAGCATGTTATAAATTGGTCATTGCATTCAGTTAGCTCAGAATTCAGTATCTATATCATGTCCAGATTATATCATTGCTTTATTGCTTTGTTCAGTTATATGTTATTTCAGCATTACTCTATCCTGCATGCTCAGTACCTTTCAAGTACTGACGCATGCGTGCGCTACATCTTCTTATGATGTAGGTTCAGGTTCTCAGCATCCAGATCACGCTTAGATCGGTTCCCGATCTCCAGTTCAGCAGAATCAGTGGTGAGTCCTCATTCTCCGAGGACCATAGTCATGAGTCTCTTTTCAGTATATTTAGTCCTTTAGTTTCAGTTTTGCTAGACTTAGCTGGGGCCTGTCCCAGCATTTCTAGTCAGTTAGAGCCTATTTTCAGACATAGTTACATTCAGCTTAGTATTGAGTTAATATCTCCTTTGTATTAAACTCATCAGTTTTCATTTATCTCAGTTATAGTATATGGGTATTCCCCATCTTTTCGGATTTATTTATGATTTAGCTTCCTCATCAGTTTATTATCTTTGGTATGCTCATGATCATGCCAGCAGGGTTAGGTTGGGATCACTTGTGCTCCTAGGTCCCATGTCCGTGTCTCGGGGGTAGTCTCGGGGCGTGACATCATTATATCATTGTGATTTCCGGTTTAAATCTGTTAGTAATATGATCTCAAATTTTCAGTTGTTATGCGTCAATTCATAAATGTCTATTTACTTTTTTTCATATGTTTATTTTCTAATACTTGAATATTTGTTAAACATAACGAAAATAGGTAAGGCTTGTAAATATGAGAATCCTTTTTCAAAAGATAATCTATATATGCTAGTGTATAATTTTAACTAGAGTTAATGATAAAAAAAATACACTTAAAATATTTAATGTTACTTTTTCTTATCTAAACGATCACCAACTATTCGCCAGAACATACCTTAGCTATATTTTTTTTCATAATTTATCAATATAGACATACATATGGATTTACCTATGTATATATGCTCATCAATGTTGCAAGGCCAAACACATAAACAACCCCTCAAACTTGTCGTCATTTTTCATTTTGACACTCCAACTTAGCCTTGTTCCATTTTAACCCTTAAACTCCATTTTTTCTGTACCATTTAAACACTAATACTAATTTTTATGTTTTTTTTATTTATTTATGTTCTTCAATTGCAATTTTTTATTTTAAAAAATAGACGTGTGTCTATTAATTTTCATTAAAAAATTAAACATTCGAGAACAAACATAAATTTTTTCAAACAATAATATTATTTTTTGAGATTTCTCTATATTTTTGCATGAAAGTAATTCACGAAAGTTTTTTGATCTTCTTTCTTAAACATTCAATTAAATTAAATAACACTACTTATTTATTTTTTCTTATCATCTAGGCTATCAAAATTTAACGCAAATACTCACTTTTTATTTTAATATAAATCAATACGAATAAAAAAACTCATCTTCAGTGCAAGTAAAAAAGACTCTTGTTCATTGCTAATAACACTACTAAAAAATGTTAAAACTTGATTGACTTTGTTAGATTGTCGGTGATTTTTAAGAAACAAAACCAACACAATTTCGTCGGTTATTTTTCACACAAAAATACATAAAACTCTTAAAAATAATTATTTTTTGTTAATTTTTATTTTTTTAAACTAAAATTAACTGACACATGTCGATTTAAAATAAGAAGTTGCAATTGAAGAATATATATAAAAATAAAGAAATCATAAAAATAGTTTTTCGTGTTAAAATGGTACATAAAAAATGAAGTATAAAGGTTAAAATGGAACAAGGCTAAGATAAAGTGCTAAAATAAAAAATGCGGACAAGTTAGAGGGGTTGTATATGTGTTTGGCCATGTTGCAAACATTAGATAAATTGTTGTCTGTCTAGTTTTCTTGTTATCCCTTTTTGAATGAAAAGTTGGGTATAAAATTTGATAGGAATGATTAATTTCAATGTTATTTGTGGAAATGTTATATATATACATGATTCGTAATTCTTTTAAATTAGTTGACAACTTGAGAAACTACAATAAGCTATTATTAAAAAAAAGTTTGTTGAGGAATATGGGTGCAGGAGGCTAAGGGATGACCACGTTTGTTTGATCGATGGGCAGAAATAGATATGCGCTGACAACTTATACATGTTTTTTGATATTTTATTTTGGGTGAGATGTACACCGAAAGGAATTAATGTTATCATTATCTTGTTCAGCATTTTTAAAAAACAGTAGAAGAACAAAAAGTAAGTCATCTTACTTTGTTGATAGCCTAATGATATTTTAGTTGCTCAGAAGTAAGCTTTTGTTTATGCAAGAGTTCTTGAAACTAACATTTAAAACAATAAAAAAGACTAATATAAGAATTTCTCACTTTACATGACATTTTTAAATAATAATGATTGATAGTAGTTTTATAAAAGATCTTTTGTTTGATGATACAAATATAGGGTTAACATATTGTGTTAAGTAATTACTTTTCTTAAAATGAAACTAGTTGAGATATAATTAATTCTTATTCCTTATTGTACTGGGTGCTAATCACATTCTCATTTCAGCTTATGTCTTGTAAACCTTAGTTCCTTACTTATTTTATGTGTTCAACAATTTACGTCTTTTATTTTATTAGCTGAAGACTTATTGAAAATAACCTCTTTGACTTATAAAATGTAGGTAAAATTTGACTACACTCTATTCTTTTGAAACTTAAGTTATGAGATCACATGACTCGTAATGTTGTTGTTATATATTTTATGGTGCTCCTTGATAGTTTATTTTACTTGGTACAATTTTTTAACCTCTCAAATTTACCTTTGTTTAGTAATAGTATATGATGAAAAATTAATTCTAACACGACCTTTTAAACCTTGATATAAGTTAGAAAGTTAGTAATATGCAAATCAAGTACTTTTGTGTTTTGAAATAGTAACAACACCTTTTGCTCATGTAGATAAAAAATAGATAATGAAAGAAAACTAATTAATAGGGATACAAATAAAGTCTTGTTCAGTAAAAGTAACTACCACATGCAAAAATTCACTTATAAATTTAAATCCTTCATTTATATGATTTTGAACGAGGCCCCAAGTTAAATGAGGTCCACCAAATTAAGCTACTACAACATTTTTCTTCAAGTGAAATCAATATTTAAAACAACCAATATTATTATGAAAAACAACAAAATTACCTCTCAACTCAGATCTCCTATTATATAAGGCACCATTGTATATTTAATGCATTTACATGACATAAAAAACATATAGTGTCTTTAAATTCATTCTTGATTGATGTCATTTGTGATTTTTAAAAAACAATATCCTTGTTACGAAGAAGAAAACACAAAATCATATACTTATAATCTAATGCTAAAAATCAATGAGAATTACCTAATTTTTTGACGATATTCTGGGGATTTGTAGCAACCTTTGTCGTTGCTAAGAGTCCAGTTTCTTGTAGTGAATTTTAGTTGACAACACTTAGATGGATGTGGCTTGCCACGTCACTTAAAAATTGGGTTCTTAACTCTTAAGAATTTTTGTGGTCTCTTTAGATAACGACGGAGACATTTTTTATTCTAAAATATCATTAAGGGTATAAATGATTTATTCCACATAGTTCATAGGAAATTTTGATCATTTCCCGTAGAATATTTGAAAAAATATTTATATATTTAGAATCTACAAAAAAAGACTATATATTTTAAAAAATATTTATATATTTAGAATCTACAAAAAAATACTATATATAAGTTATAAAAAATTTCTTATTTGACCCTCAAAATTCAGATTATATCATATAAATTGAATTAGAGAAGATAAAACAACTACAAAATGCATGTTTGAGAATAGCTAAATTTGAAACATCATATCCAATATATTCAGGAACCAGAACAATGATCTTGCAAGGCCATAGGCTCAAGCAAGTCTAATGTCATTTTTTAAAATAAATAAATAAAAATACTCCTATAGTATACTACTATAATTTTAATCTTCTATGTAAATATAAATTTAAATATTTATAATAAGAAATGGAATGTTCCTCTTGTTTTATTCAGACTTGTAAGCAGCTAGTAGGTTGTTGTAGACCAGAAGCCTTTCCTCCAGCATTAACACATGAAGCTTCAGCTGGATGATCCTTATAACTTAGTTTCACACCCAATAACTTTATTCCATTACATGGATTTGTTTTGCTACAATTGAATTTCACTGCAACTTCTGTAGCTGATGTTCCATGTACGTCTTCATATGTTATGTCACTAACCTTGATCCCTGAACCCTGAAAAAAAAGTATTCACACGAAACGAAATAATAATTAGGGATATTGTTTGGTAGCTGGTAAGAGTTATGCACGTATATGATTATATATTACCTACTCCGGACAATTTCCACTACCAGGGTAGTAATTTTGATCAATGATGATGGGATTTTCAACATTATTCATGACTACTTGTTGAAAAAGTACATTCCTAACAAAGCCATTGTTAGGACTTCCCCATGTTTTGACCCTCACACCATTCTCAGTCCGAGTAAATGATGATGGTTTGACTGTCACATTTTGTACTCCAGCCTCTTGCATCTCCCAACCTAAGCTCCCAATGCTGCACCAATCCAAAATATTAGTCAAAGTTTATATAAAAAAGACATAACATTTCCATTCATAGAAAAACCTACCACTAAAACAAACACGACCTTTGGTGGCAATAAATAAACAATTTAATAAAGAGTGTTAAAGTCTTTACCAACATTAATTAATTGTCATTAATGAAGTCCATTCTTCAAACAATCTATTTGCTTATGATGGTACTGCATTATTAACAAATTTACAACGCAGTCAATTATTGATACATATTCAAGTCTGACCAAGATAGTAGTAACTTATAAAGCCTGTGGCTCAACACATAAGAGATGTGACGAGAATGTTCCAATATTATATGAAGACAATGTTGCTTGGGTAACTCAAATGAAAGAAGAATATATTGAAGGAAACAAAATAAGCATATTTCGCCGATGTTCTTTTCATCACGATCTTCAACAAAATTTATACAATATTGATATGTGTTATCTCTGAAATGTTAAGTGATGTTTTCATCAACGGGAGTAAATACGTGTTGCACTCTTTTTTCCTTGGCTTAGATTTTTCCCCAATGAGTTTTCCAAGCAAGGTTTTCAATGAGGCAGCGACCAACGCGTATTACAAGATATATGTACTCTTTTTCCAAAATGACGGCTCGTGGAGGGGTCTACGAATCGTGGATGAGGTTCGTGGAATGAGTTTTAGACTTGTTGAAATTTTAACACCAAGAGCTCTATAGATAGCTTGTACGGATTGTAAAAAGGAACTATAACTCGTAGTTGTTGATTCATGGTTGTCTTTTAGAAAATCTCAAGTTTCTAGGGAATTGTTTACGACTAGCAAGTACATCCCATCAAAGGATGTCTGAACCGTACTTGACACTCATAATTCGTATGCCTATGGACCCATCCCTTTAGATAAGACTCAAGTGTACAAGAGGTTCTATAGGTTATGGAAAAGAGTATGGATCGTCGATGGTAACTCAAGGTTCCTATTGATCACAAAGTGGTACTTTCAGTTCAAGGATCCACGAGTGGATAGTACGGTCCATAGAAGTTAGTACAAATCATAGATGACCACCCTTGTGGGTGGCCCTATCCAGTTTTAATAAGGGGTAATCCATTATTTTCCTAACCTTCCTAAGCCTAAACCCCGACAGTAAGGTTCTTTTCAATTTATTTTAGCCCTAACACTCTCATAATCATTCCCAAGACTTAGAGCAAGGATTTAAGAGGAGAAATCTAGGGTTCCAATTAAGTTCTTCAAGTTTCCTTAAAAACTTTGTTCTTCTAGGTATGTAAGGCTATTCATAGTGTTGAACTAAGTTCTTCCTCATGCCCTACATCTAAATTTAGTCACTACGAGTAAATTCTAAGGTTTTACGCTAAACTCCCTTAATTCTAAACTTTGCTTTTATTCCTTTGTCGGCATTCTGATTTCATTATAATTAAGACTTTAATATTTGTATAATCTGAGTTTGAATCATTATCCATGTTCCTTTATCACATGAAACCTTATTTTAGTTAAGAATTATTAAGAACCTTAACAAAATTGTTTATAAGCATTGATTTCTCACTTAAAGTAAGTTTAATTGTATTACATGCATGATTAATTGAGAAGAGCTATAAGGGAACACAAATAGTTCCAAGTTCATCCTTTTTTTTATTTAGAAAGGCTTTACTAATTTTAAAAAAACATAAATAGTTTCAGAAGTATTTTATTTAGACAAAGTAAGACACCAGTATATGCTTAACGAAGTATGAACCTTTTTGCATGTTTTGGAAGTACAATTGAGCATCAATTTGGGTAAGAGTGTAACAAACCCAAATTCCTCACAATATTAATAAGAGAACTGAAATGCAATTACAACTTTAGAATTGTGATTGCAATATTCAAACTACGGAAATACAATGGAAATATTGGAATAACGAGTAATTAAAGATACATAGAAGAATGGAGATGAGAAGCTTAGAATCTAGAAGAAGAGGAGAGGATAAACATTATCTTCAATATGCATCATCCCTAAATCACTGACCACTACCCATTTTAATGGAACCTTTCTTGCACCAACTACTCGACCCGGATCCCAAATTAGCCTTGACCTATTGCTTGTTCTCGGCCCAATAGCTCTTGTCAGCCCAATAACTACTTGTTTGACCTTGGTATCCATATTGGGTTTGACTTGTGTTAGTCTGCACGACCTAGTAATTTGCTGATGTTAACTTTTTGCCTAAGTGTGAAGCAGGTTACCTAACGTTTTCCAACAAAGCAGTAAGGACAATAAGTAAAAACATAATTTTTTTACTTGGAAAACACCCGGCTCAAAAGGAGTAACAAACCAGGACCTGTACCCCTATAGGATTTAACTCCAACTTCACTAAATCACTCAGCTTCCACATAAATAGATTACAAACTTTGCAACCTACGAAACAAACTCTAATTAACTTCAAGTTATGGATTTAGATTACAACTCTTGTAATACTAGGAACTAACTCTAATTTCTAACCTTCAACACAAACCTCTCAAGGTATGTGTTCCCAACTATTCGAGTTATCACAACCTGAACACAACACTCATAATTCAATTTTTAACTCACTGAACTAAGATTACATCAAGACTCATTGACAAAGGAAAACTACTAACACATAAACTCTGTAAAAGGATCAGGTTCTTCGATGTGTTCCTCCTATGTGTTCCTTCAGTTCGCTGGTTGCACTTGCGAAGTCAATTTCTCAATTTCTCTTTTTGCTCTGTAAGTGCACAAGTATTCTAGACGACTTCATTTCTATTTAAGCACAATTATTCATAGAGTTATTGTTCACTTCAAACTCCTCATTGACTTGAACTCTCTTGACTTAGAGTTCTACTTCAAGTAAGACTCCTTCTTCAATTCAAACTACTTGCTTCTTTAGACTACTTCTTCAAATTACATTCATTGATTCTTTTGTATTGTAGTCAAACTCCAACACTTCAATTCAGCAGTAACTTGAAGAGTTCTACTTTAAGTAAAACTCCTTCTTCAATTCAAACTCCTTGACTCTTCAGAATCCTTCTTCAAATCGAACTCATTGATTATTTCTCTTCAATTCATCAGATAATTACTTCCTTGGGATTTCTCACAAAATTAGCATTATCCATTTCTTTATTTCTGCACTTTTGTCTTTATTCATCTTAAAAACTTTTTTGAATTCAACTGCTCGTACAGTATACCTTTGGACCATGTTGACTGACATGTTTCATCTTTATTAGTCAATAATCTAAACTACATAAATCCCAACAAATTCCCCCTTTTGATGATGACAAACTTCTTTTCTTTGTGCATTCAAACCATTTCATCTGTAGATACTGAAGCATGAAATACTAATATGAAACGATTTAGTCAATGGGTTATAAACACTGCACAAATCCTATTTCCCCCCTTTTTGGCATCATTGAAAAGCTATGTCAGTCCTATAATACATGAGCTAGATTGATTAGTTAAACTATTCTCGCCACTGGGCTATCACCAAGAAAATCAGATAACGACTTCATGCAACATAATAATGTATTATAGAGAACAAGAACATGAGTCATTAAAGCAATAGATAATCATTCCATTAAACAACCAGATAATGTTATATATAAGATTTATGTCATACTGAAATAAGCAAAAACTATTGAGCACTAATCAAAAAATAAACATTGGATTGTAGTAGAATAAAGCTAGAAGCTCTAACATTGGAAAGTGAAGAGAAGAATGGAACAAGTGGAGATAATATTGTCAACCAACCAATAATTTTAGCATCTTCAGCCCTTTCTTTATCAAGAATAATCTGTAGAGCTTAAATTCATATCTGAGTTTTTTGATAAGAAATATGACCATTCTCCAGTTCAGCAATCTTATCAGTGAAAATATTACTTCAACCTTTTCATTGGAGTATCAATTTTCTTAATTGAAGCATGTAGATCAGCATGGTTCGTCTATTCAATAACCCCGTTTTTCGTTTGGAAAGTCCATGCATGAATTGAAATTGAGTATTCCTCAAAACTTACAATGGGAATCATGTTATCACTTTTTTTCATGCTAGCTCTAAGATCTTCTTTAATAATCGCATCTTGTTGACACTTCTGATTTCTAGATGGGAGTTTAAGGTGGAATAGAAAACAAATGTGTTTCTGGAGTTGGTTCTTCCTCATGAACTGAAAATAAGGAACTAGATTTCCCTCCTCAAATGAGAATTATATATGTACTAAGTCAAGAGCAATTTGATGAGGACATCATCACAAATATCAAAAGATAAACTTTGGTGAATATCTGATTTAAACTTGAAAACAAATTAAGAGGGCTAAGTGACAGAGAACAATTTCGAAGAATAAGACTCTTGAACTTTGCCGATTATTTTATTCTGTATTAGAACTATTAATACATGAAACATGAGTGCTCAACTGTTTCACTTTATACAATATTAACCTCAATCAATATATAACATATCTGATAAGAGCAATTTTGTGATCATCATTGCTTGTTTTCACTGTTTCTCTGCACAATCTAATATAAAATTAGGTTAAAACAAGTCAAGGATCTGGAATTGGGACACACAACTAAATGTTTAAGACAGAATTGAATAACATTTTAGCTCATAAAATTAAGGAGAACAATTATTCTAGCCAATCATTGAGGGGAGTTCATGCAATCTTAATCATCCCCAAATCTAACTTATTCTTTTCATTATGCTCCCTACTTAGTGTCAGATTCCATCAATTGTTGTTTGACAAAGAACAACGTGATCCAACAACCACATACTTTTGTGGATAAATCAGTTTCATGATTCATTGTTCCCCCTATCAATATGCCCTTAGTCTGTTCAACAAATGAAACATGTGGTATAACGTGTTCCAATGCATGCTCATCGGTTTCACTTTAATCCTCATATTTTTTGTTTCCCCCTTACACATGCATTAGCTCCACTTTTTATTTTTAAACTTTCTTCCCCTGTACACATGCATTACATCCTTTTTTTTCTATTTTTTCTTTTTTTTTAATGACACATTCCCCCTTTTTGTAAAGTGAGCGAAAGGAACTTTTGTTTGTCTTCATTCATATCATTTAAGCAAGCAATATCTATGAATTAAATCAATTGCTTCCTTTCAGCTTCACCTGCAAAATAGCTTAAGGGTTAGTCTTAGGAACCCAGACAAGCTTGGGTCCTTTCTTATGATCAAAAGGGTGAATCAGATTTCTTTTCACCCATCTAGGAAACAAGTTAGTGGACCAGTTTCTGCCAACATGTATAAATATGTTTCCATTTGCCAATTTAGTATTTCTTTATCTAAAATCATTAGCAACTAGATACTCAGTAGTTGGATGACGAATTTTACCACAAATATAGCACAAATCTTAAGAGATGATATTTTCTTTATGGAATCCTATACCGGCCTTCTCATTGTGCACCCTATCACACAATTTGTTAACAATTCTGGAGGGCATCTATTTTACTTTTCAAGACACATTTTTAACCTGGAAATTTCTAAGTTCAAATTTTTCACCTTTTCTTTTTCACCAAAATAGTCAATTTTGCACTTTTTTAGCTCACATTCTAGCATTTTTTCATAATCACTCATGACACATTTTCCTTTTTCACTAATCGACAACTTTAATATCTCAGATTTTAGATTCAAATTAAATGAACCAAGTTTATCAACATGTTTCTTTAGAGAACAATTTTCTTCTTCGATTACAGTTTGCAATTTTTGAGATCCATGCACTCAAATTTTTTATCTGCAAAAACTTTAAATAGTTGATCTCTTTCACAGGTTAATTCTTGAAAATCATCAATTAAGCTACTCATCATTCTAATTATTTTTCTTATAGAAAAAAGATGCAATTTTTCTTTTAAGTCAAGGATACTTACCTCAAAGCTTGCTTCTTCTTCTTCCATGTCTGAATCTCAAATAGCCAAGAAAGTAATCTCATCTATCTCATCATCATCAGAATCTCCAGCTCTTGAACCCCAACCAGCTACCATGGCACACTCTTCTCTTATCTTTTGTTTACTAGCCTTCTCTTTCAACTCCTTTTCAATTCTTTCTTTCATCCATTCTACTTCCCATTGAGGACATACTTTGACATGGTGATCAACCTTTCCACACTTGTAGCAGCCGAAGAGAGATTTTTCATTCGGCCACTTCTTGTTACTTGTTTCCTTCTTGTCATCTCCTTTTCCCTGCTTAATGAACTTCTTAAAGCTTTTTGCCAAGAAGGCTGTTTGGTATTCATCTAGGTCAGATTCTTCACCATCAGATATTGTCAAGGCTAGTGACTTATCATTAAACACTTCCTCTTTCTTCAGACCATCCATATCCATCTTATAAGTTCTAAGATTTCCTACTAGTTCATCAAGTGTCATGATTGAGATGTATTTGGCTTCCCTGATGGCAGTAACTTTGACATCCCATTTTGTCTTTGGTAGAATCCTTAAAACTTTATCGACTTGTTCCTCAGTGGTAAGAACCTTTCCTAGGGATGATAACTCATTGATTAGGGTGGTAAGTCTAATAATCATATCTCAAAGGGGTTCGTTTTCCTTCATCTTGAAGGTTTCATAATCAGTGAACAACATAGCCACTCTGAATTTCCTAACTTGGTTGGTTCCCTCATCAGAATTTACTAGTGCATCCCATATCTGTTTAGCAGCGGTACAATTTGAGATTTTGTTATACTCATCAGGTCCTAAGCCACAAACAAGAATGATTTTTGCTTTCGCATTCTTCCTGAGCGCCATTAGATCTCGAGCAGTGAATTCAACCCTTAGCTTTGGAACTTTAGCTCCTTCCATAGTTTTCTTAGGGATGGTTGGTCCAGTAGTTATTCTATCCCATAGTTCATAGTCTTCATCTTGGATAAAGTCTTCCATGCGTGCCTTCCACCACCCAAAGTATGATTCGTTGAACATTGGTGGTTGGATGGTTGATTGTCCTTCCCTATGCCCAATATGTGGTGCATAATTCATCGTGATCTTATCTTAGGTGTTAGCCTTTATAAGATAACCTGCTTTAATACCAATTGTTAGTCTGTACAACCTAGTATTTTGCTGATTTTAACTTTTTGCCTAAGTGTGAAATAGGTTACCTAACGTGTTCCAACAAAGCAGTAAGGACAGTAAGTAAAAACATAATATTTTAACGTGGAAAACACCCGGCTCAAAAGGTGTAAAAAACCACGACATGTACCCCTACAGGATTTAACTCTAACTTCACTAAATCACTCAGCCTCCACAGAAATAGATTACAAACTTTGCAACCTACGGAACTATCGCTAATTTGTTAAATTCAAGTTATGGATTTAGATTACAACTCTTGTAATCCTAGGAACTAACTCTAATTCCTAACATTAAACACAAACCTCCCAAGGTATGTGTTACCAACTCTTCGAGTTATCACAACCTGAACACAATACTTATAATTCATTTTATAACTTACTGAACTAAGATTACATCAAGACTCATTCACAAAGAGAAACTCCTAACACATAAACTCTGTAAAAAGGATCAGGTTCTTCGATGTGTATGTGTTCCTTCAGTTCGCTGGTGGCACTTGCGAAGTCAATTTCTCAATTTGCTTTTTTTGCTCTGTAAGTGCAAAAGTAGTCTTGACGACTTCACTTATATTTAAGCACAATTTTTCATAGAGTTATTTTTCACTTCAAACTCCTCATTGACTTGAACTCTCTTGACTTACAGTTCTACTTCAAGTATGACTCCTTCTTCAATTCAAACTCCTTGCTTCTTTAGACTTCTTCTTCAAATTACATTCATTGACTCTTTTGTATTATAGTCAAACTCCAACACTTTAATTCAGCAGTAACTTGTAGAGTTCTACTTTAAGTGAAACTCCTTGCCTCTTTAGACTCCTGCTTCAAATCGAACTCATTAATTCTTTCTCTTCAATTCATCAGATATTTACTTCCTTGGGATTTCTCACGAAATTAGCATTATCCATTTCTTTATTTCTGCACTTTTGTCTTTATTCATCTTAAAAGTTTTTTCAAATTCAACTGCTCGTATAGTGTACTTTGGACTATGTTGACTGACGTGTTTCATCTTTCTTTGTCAATCATCAAAACTGCATAAATCCCAACAACTTGGTTCATAACAATACTCTCGTCCTCAATAAGAACCTTGTCCTCAAGGTTCAAGTCAACAAATCTTGCCAACAAAGGCGTTGGTAAACCATGTGTAGTTACAGTGACTTCAAGATGCATGAAGTGCAATTGATGACAAGTACAAGCAAGTCCCTTGTGAGCAAAATCAAGAGCTTCATACCAATCTATGTTTATTGTGGCAGCATAGCTCACTTCAAGTTGGACATGGCTATGATAAGAGAAATCTTGTAGTTTCTCCAAATGTCCCATAGGCCACAAAATACTTGGAATGGACATCATATTAAAGGCCGTAATGATAACATTGTTGGCATTATTAAGTTCCACAACAGCTTCATGATTTGCATGATACTGACTCACACTCCAACTTAACATAGGGAGACTACAAGAGATCGGAAAGCTAAGTTGTTGTCCCTCTCTGGCATTATGACAGACCTCCACCAAATTTTTGAAAATAGTTAAAGCAACGTACTTCCCATCTTGCAGCCCATAATTTCCTAGCCATAACATATTGTTACGCCTAGGCACATTATCCGTAAGCATTTGCCCATAAAACCATTTCTCTAAATGAACAATTCTAGTTGATCTTCCCACGAATTAACCCAATGAGTAAAAAGAAATACATTGATGAAGCTCCCAGTTATCCAATGGAGAAATCAATGCCCCAATACCATCCACCTCCACATAATGAAAATCCTGTATTAACCGAAATCTAATGACAAAATTAGCAATATGTAATATGTGTTATATAGATGAATATACATGTGCATTTAGAGAATATTATTACAAAGGAACATATAACATAGAAGAAAGTAAAGAAATAAGAAAATTATATTTTACAAAATT
>JAJOOH010020914.1:0-10712 GCA_029582605.1 Solanum gracilifrons | reverse complement strand
GTATGATATTTTTAAAAATATTTTTTAAAAGAAATTTTAAAAAAATAAAAGGATGGAAGATTGTGGGGGGAGGGGGTGGGGCGGTGGTGGAGTGGGATAAGAAAAATAATTTAATAATTTTTTGGGGGATAGTAATAATTTAATTTTTTTAATTAATATTAATAGTTTATTATTTAATTTTTGTCAAAGGTGAAATATTTTATCCATGTGGAATGCCATGTGAAAAAGTATTACACATGCCACTAAAGTGTGTTTCTTAAACTAATAAGTGATAGTTTAGGTATGAAACTCAAACTCTCAATAATTTAGGTATGAAACTAAAAAAAGAAGGGATAGCTTAGGTGTGTTTTTAACACTTATCTCTAAAATTATCCTTATTGTTTGGTCCCAAAATACACCTGCAACTAATAGTTTGATCTACCAATATCCATGTCATTACTTAATAAGTAAAAAATCTCTTCTTTTTTTGGTAATTAATAATTTTATTAATCACCAAAATGGATATTTATAAACTAAGCTAGAACTACTAAAATAACTTCTCTCAGAGACCAACAATTACTTGCTTAATGAACTCAGAAAACTAAAAGTTACATCTATCTTACAATAGCCTAGTTGGGACAATAGCTCTAACACAAGAAACTCTTTGTGTTAGATCCTCCACTGTGGACTTATTCTCTTTAAAAACTCTTGTATTCATCTCCTTTCGGATTATATGTATTGATTTTATGTACACTAATTTCAACACATGAGCCTCATGACTTCTCTCCTTAATTTTCTAGATGGTCCATGATTGCGTTGCAATCTAAAGTATTACATAGAGGTTGATTTATAGATATCAAGTGAAGTAGTATCTTCCATAGTTAGTTCAGAAATGTACGCTTCAAAAACATATGGCCCCAAAACACATGCATGATCCACTTGCATTTTTCATTTCGACAACCTATTTGTTCTAAGTAGATTGCTTTGGATTTTCAACCACAACGGAAAGATGTTTTAGGTTTTGTTGAGTTGTGAAACATGTAGTCTTTGGCGTGCACATCTTTCCCCAAGGTACTAATACCTTCTTAGTTATGACATTTTCTCCTGACAATATACAACTTTTACAATAGGTTTGGACTGTTTTGGTCACCTGTATTACAAACAATTCTGCCCACTATGTTTGAACCCCAAAAATCACTCTCTTGACAATCTATATTCTTCCTTCATAGAATAATATTTTGGATGTCCCTGAAGATATTTTTGCTAAAATTTGATCAATCAATAGTTGTCATCAAATAATATGGAGTTTTTTTGTGGACACTAGCACATAAATGTATCTAAATGAAAACTCTCTACGGTTATATCACAGATTCATGTGGATATTTGACATTTTTATGCCTGAGAGCCCTCCAAAATGCATACCTCATTTAGACAAATTGTCTTGCAATCTTTAAAAATTGTAAACATAGAAAAATTTCATGGAGAAGTTGTACTGGTATTAGATCTCCTCCCACAAACACGAGGAGATCATTTTGGTAGGAATCTAGAACTCTCCTAACAATTAATATGTAAACTTCCAAACACAACACGAAAATAGGAACAATAATTCAACTATTATTTACTACCACCAACAATTAAAATATGTTTTATAAAATAAAAAATTCATAATACTTCTGACAATCAAGGTATTTTGAGGAACCTTAACCTCCAAATTTGCCATAGAAAATCCTACCCAAAACCAACTTTATTTCCTTTTTTCCAGTATAATTTATCACAAAATAGCAACCTAAATTGCTAGTTACCTTCTTAGTAACTACTAAAAATACATATACATAGTAATTAATAAATAAAACAGCTACATTTAAGTCTTATTGTCACCATTCTTCATGTGGTTATAGACCTTAGTAACAATATGTCTAACAATACCTGCCCCAACAAGTTTCACCTTGTCCTTAAGGTGAAAATGCGAAAACTGTGCATCAATGACTTTATTGGATTCCCAAGTGTTCTCAAAGTCTGGTAAGTCCTTCCACTTAATCAACACCTCTTAGGGGACATTCAAGAGTGTAAGACATTATACTACACCTTCAGTTTGCACTTGCATTTCAAGTTCTTCGGATAAGAAATGAGGGAGTTGCTCGACTAGAGTAACATCCTTAATTGTGCACTTTATCCAAGAAACATGAAATACATGATGTACCCATGAATGAGGGGGTAAATTAAGGCGATAAGTAACTTTACCAGTTTTTTTCAAGATAGTATGTGGCCTATAGTAACGAGGATTTAACTTTTGATGACCATTTTTAGATAGTGAGCGAAGATTGAAAGGTTGATCGCAAGATAAACCAAATGACCAGGCTGGAACACAACTTCACGACGCTCAACATCAATATAAACTTTCATTTGAGCTTGAGGATGGATCATATTAGCTTTGAGTTCATCTAAAATAGTGTTGTGAGCCATAAGTTGTTGGTTGATCTCCTCAGAAACTTTCATTAGTGAACCGCAACAAGGAGTAAAATGTCTTCCCTATAAAGCTCTAAAAGGGGCCCTCAATGTGGAACCATGATAAGTGATATTGAACAAAAAATTATTTCAAGATATCTAACTTGGCCATTGTTTTGGATGTAACCCTAAAAAGAAACATAAATAAATCTCTAAGGAGTGGTTGGCAACCTCAATTTAATCATATGTTTGAGGGTGATAGTGATAAGCGCTCAATGATGTCCCATATTTGAGGGCATAGGCGGTCATACACAAAATAATTACCCAACTTATAAGGTCGGGGTAGAACCACAAGGATTGACAAATGAGACTCTTCTTTTATTGATTTCACTATATGAAACAAATTAACAAATTGACTTCTCAACAAATACACACACACACACATATATACATATATATAAAATTAACTAGGGGGTTTTATCTAACAAATACAATTTCATCAATATTAATCAATAAAACGGGAAATTAACACAAATAATATCTGATAAGTTTGGAAAGGACTAGGGGTTTGCACATAAAGATCGAGATTTTAACTAAAATAGACAAAGATTAACTGATGCAACATTGATTGTTACATGGATAATGCTTGGTATAGGCTACACTTTGATATTCCCCCGAAGTATCAAGCGTATGTCCCTTGGATTCTTCCAAACTCCAAGACCCTTTCAAACAAAATACCAAACATTGCTTCAATAGATAGACTATCTTTGGTTCATATCATTAAATGTGAATTCACTCGGATTATCCCATCCCTATCTCAAACCCATAGAGTAATTTCATTAAGTCCACACTATTGAGTCTTGCCCAACTCCATTTTGCTTTTCCAAGCCAAAATGGTGTTAGAGATCTAAATCAATATTTGCAACCACTAATTTTAGATTAAAACTTCAAGACAACAATAGATCAATGCCATAAAATCAATATTATAATCAATTAATCAATACCTATTCAAGATTTTACACCCCCATCTAGCACACACACCCCTAGTTAAGGTTCTAACTACTCATAAAAGAAGAAATAGAGACAATACCCATAAAGGAAATCTTCATTCCAAGATAATTTGATCAACAAAACTTGAATTTCAAGTTTAAATTGACCAAAATCTTAGGTTTCTTCCTCTACAAGATAAGAATTTCTTCACTATTACTCTATCAATATTTCTTACAATAATTGGTCTCTCCTTTTGTAACACCTCAGAAGTGCAAAAGTTAGATAGGAAGTGAAAAGTTATAGAAAGTTTACTAGTGCACTAATCCATGAGAGGCATGTACAATTCGTGCATTATCCACGGGTCTTGGATGCCCGGTCATAGTTAGTGCTTTGGAATTTAGAAAAAAAGTTAAGTCCTGGATATGGTTTCATGAGCCAATAGGATGGCTCATGGATTGTTCTATTGATGCTTATCGTGACTAACGACACTATCCTACGATATGAGTGTCTACGATCGTCAATAATATAGTAACCCAACCGAGGGTTGAGGTCGTGTCCCAAGGGAGCGGTTTTGAGAATTAACAACCAATTAAAATTTCATTCAAGTTAGTCGTAGTTAAAGACATTTGCGATAAAAGACGTAGTAAATTAAAAAGAGGTGACACAAATGTCTCAAATATCAAAGGGGGTTTTGTAACAAGTACTCAAACAACAAAATAAACAAGAAAATCAAGTATGGGGAAAGGTTCTTGGGATGTGACCGCAATACAAGTTGAGATAAATTGATGGGTACATGCTTTCAATAGGAAATTTGCAAGATAATAGTGACTAGGCTAAGCTTTAAATGGAAATAAGTTCCCTCTCGGGCAACTTACCCTGTTTCAAATGTATTCCTCTCGGACACCCATTTACCGCATGAAGACCAGCCTACGCCTTACCCCACTCACTCTCTCGAGCTGAGTGTTAGGATATGGGACTAGGGCTCACCCTCTCGGGCTGAACCTCATGTCGACCTACTCCTTAGGCCATCAGTCTAGTGGTTTTGGTTTCGCGACCTCCCTCTCGGGCAAGCCGAAAACACATGGGTGGCTTTGTATTTGCAACTACAAACCATTTAGATTAACCCACAACCACTAGGTGAAATCACCATTAACATACATCTAACCTATCAACAAGCAAGACCCAACAAGAATATCAACCCATATTTGCTAAATCACACCCCAAGAATGGGGTTTTTAGCCACACATCAAGAAATAAGAAATTATACCTAACATGGTAATGAAATCAACTGGGTATAAGAAATTAAACCTTGAATTAAGCAAAGAAAAGTGAATAAAGAAGACCCATTTCTAACTTGGGGAAGAAGAACTCCTTTCTTCAAGTCTCCACAAAACCCTCTCCAAGCTTGAGAGAAAAATACTATAGACTAATAATAATGTTTTACTCTAAAAATGTTCCACCCTTAAGACTACAATTCTAACTAGTATTTATAGTTTTCTCAGATTGTGCTGCGGAGGATTGTTCGGCGACATTAGTTGAGTTTTGATTACTGATTACTTATTAAATTCTTACAATTTGTTTCACAAAAAAAAACCCTTTTTATTACTTGTTTCTGGAAGTAATTTGACTAATTGAATATAATTGTTGGTTAAATTAAAGTCTAAACCATTTTCCTCGTGGGATCGATCCCAACCTACAAGTTGGGTTCTTTACTTGATAACGACCGCTTATGCTTCTTTAGGGAGGTGTAATTTGAGCGTATCAAATTTTGACGCCGCTGCCGGGGATATTTGGCTTTTAGATTTATTTTAACTACATTATTGAACGTTAGTCAAATATTTCCTAATTTTACTTTTTCTTTTTGTTTTTGTCTCTCTCAGGTTCTGACTCTAGTGTATGCCAAGCACACGGAGCCAGGGTGAACCACTTACTCCGTACGATCTAGAGTTGAACCGAACTTTGCGAAGAATGAACAATCAAGGAATTTTAGTTAATCCTATCGGAGTAAATCTTGGCGATGCAGTTGAGTTACAACAGCCAAGAGTAGATGGTGGGGAAAACCGGGGTCTAGCTGAAAATCAATTGGGAGATGCAGTGAGGGTGCATGGTCCACCAGGCCCACAACTGCATGACAACTACAGGGGCAACGTCAATATTGCTTACTCTGATGGACCTTTAGTCTTACCCCCTTTGCCTTCGGGGCACACATTAGTGGTAACCAGTAGCTTAATGCAGATGCTTACAACGAGGGGCTTGTTCTCAGGTTGCCATCGGAGGACCCACATGCTCACATAGCCAAGATAAGGGTGGTCTGTAAGGGCTGTGTAGGTCGACCAGACTTGGATATGGATGTCATCGGATTACGAGTGTTCCCTCTATTACTGACAGGCGATGCTGCTGTATGGTTCACTGAGCTTCCTTATAACTCAATCTATACATGGAACCAACTGAGAGATGTGTTCTTAGCAAGGTATTATCCAGTGTCCAAGAAGCTCAATCACAAAGATAGGGTCAATAATTTTGTGGCATTGCCTGGAGAGTCTGTGAGTAGCTCATGGGACAGATTCACTTCGTTTATAAGAGGTGTTTCGGATCACCGTATTGATGATGAGTCGCTGAAGGAATATTTTTATCGAGGTCAGGATGACTACAATAAAGCAGTGCTTGATACTATTGCTGGAGGATCATACACATATGCATAGATTGCAAAAAAATTGGAGAAGATCTCTCGCAACAATAAAGCATGGAGCACTAGAAGGTCGGATACTGAGAGAAATACATTTGCCGTTCATGCTACGAATAATCAGTCTGCAGAGGAAATTCGTGAGGAGATGGCTCAGATGAGGACCGAGTTGGGGTTGGTATTAAAGTATGTGAGCGGAGGTGAAGAGAAGGTAAATGTTGTGAATTACTTGACTAGAACGCCACCACCAGTTGAAGAGTGTTACTATGAAGAGGATGCTTATGCAGTGAATGATCAGACGGGGGGTTTCCGACCTAACGCTCAAGGATCCAACACAGAAAATTGGTGCCAAGGTCAAGGAAACCAAGGTCGGAACTATGGAAATTACAACTGAGAGGGTCAATATATCCGGGATGGAAACTTCAATCGCGACAACAACTACAACTGAAAGAACTATGGCAACAAAAACGATCGAGTAGGACCTTATGTTCCCCCTCAAAATTGGGAATCTGGTGCTAGGGAAGCTGGAGGAAATCTGGCGCGTATTGAAGATATGATGCATAAGATGATGAGAAGGTTGGATGCAACTGATGAGAATGTGAAGGAGATGAGAAATGACTTGTCTGGTATTGGTCAAAAGGTTGATGCCCATGCAGTGTCAATAAAGCATCTCGAACAGTAGATGACTCTGTTGTCTACTGCAGTGAACCCACGTCAACCTGGCACTCTTCCTAGCAACACCATCCAGAATCCAAAGAATGATGGTCATTATATGGCAGTTACTACTCGAGGGGGTAAGCAAACCATAGATCCACCTATGCCGTCTGTGGTGGATGCTGAGATTAGAAAAGAAGATGATGTGGTAGAGGTTAGAGATGAGTCTGAGACTGCGATAGTGGAAGAAGCGGAGATATCTCAGAAAGTGGTCCCCATACCTAGACCTCCACCACCTTTTCCACAAAGGTTAGTGAAGAAGACTCAAGATGGTAAATATCGCAGGTTTATTTCTATGTTGAAGCAGCTTTCTATTAATGTTCCTTTGATAGAAGCTTTGGAGCAAATGCCTGGATATGTGAAGTTTATGAAAGATATGGCGACAAAGAAAAGGTCTGTGAGTTTTGAAGATAATGATAGATTGCAGCATTGTAGCGCTATTGCTACAAGATCTCTTGTGCAGGAGAAGGAAGACCCTGGTGCTTTCACGATCCCATGCACTATAGGGTTGTTACACTTCGCTAAGGCATTGTGTGATCTTGGTGCTAGCATCAACCTCATGTCATTATCTATTTATAAGAAGTTGGGCCTAGGAGACCCAAAGCCCACTGCAATGCGGTTACTAATGGTCGATCGAACTGTGAAGAAGCCCATTGGTGTACTCCATGATGTGCTAGTAAAAGTGGAGTCTTTCATTTTTCCGACAGATTTTGTGATTCTTGACTGTGAGGTTGATTTTGAGGTTCCCATCATCCTTGGGAGACTATTTCTTGCCACATGGCGTGCGTTGGTTGATATGGAAAAGGGACAGATGAAGTTCAGACTGGACAATGAAGAAGCAACTTTCAATATTTGTAGGTCCATAAAGCAGAGTGGTAAGCTTCAAACAGTATCTGCTATAACTTACAGAGTGGAGAGTGGGACAAAAGTGCAAATTGAAGAGCGACTAGGTGTTAAGGCATTAGCAGCAATTATGATAAATTTCGATAGTGATGGTATTGAAGAGTATGATGAGTTGGTAGCCACACTCGATAGGTATGAATATCGGTCCAAACCAAAGAAGTATGAGTTAGACATAAAGAATCGCGAGTCCCCACCCGCAAGACCATCTATTGTGGAGGCACCGAAATTGGAGCTTAAGGCTCTACCACGGCATTTGATGTATGTATACTTGGGCAGAGAGAATACTTTGACGGTCATCATTGCGGCAGATTTGAATGCGAGACAATTAGAGTGCTTGGTGACTGTGTTAAAGAGGTTCAAGCGAGCTATTGGGTGGACTATTGAGGATATTATTGGGATTCCTCCCGGTATTTGCTCTCACAAAATCCAACTCATGCCAGATCATAAGCCCAGTTTCGAGCAACATAGAAAACTAAATCCACCTATGCAAGAGGTAGTTAAAAAGGAGATCATCAAGTGGCTGGATGCGGGAGTTATTTACCCCAATGCAGATAGTAGTTGGGTGTGTCATATGCAGTGCGTGCCTAAAAAGGGTGGTATTACTGTGGTTCCAAATGAAAGAAATGAGCTCGTTCCAATGAGGCCCATTACTGGATGGAGAGTTTGTATGGAATACCGGAAGTTGAATGCGTGGACAGAAAATGACCATTTTCCTATGCCGTTCATGGACCAGATATTGGATAGACTTGCAGGAAAGGGTTGGTATTATTTTCTTGATGGGTATTCAGGCTACAATCAAATTTGTATAGCTCCAGAAGACCAAGAGAAGACCACCTTCACTTGCCCTTATGGGACTTTTGCGTTCAAAAGGATGCCATTTGGGTTGTGCAATGCACCAGCAACCTTCCAGCGCTGTATGATGTCTATATTTTCTGATATGGTAGAAGAAACTATTGAAGTGTTCATGGATGATTTTTCAGTTGTAGGTGATTCTTTTGATCGTTGTCTGGATCATTTGGCCGAGGTGCTTAAAAGGTGTGAAGACTGCAACTTGGTGCTGAATTGGGAGAAATGTCATTTTATGGTTAAAGAAGGTATAGTGTTGGGTCATCGAATTTCAGAGAAATGTATTGAGGTTGATAGAGCTAAAGTTGAAGTAATAGAAAAGCTTCTGCCACCCATTTTTGTAAATGGTGTTAGAAGTTTTCTTGGGCATGCAGGTTTTTATAGGAGATTCATCAAAGATTTCTCAAAAATTGCACATCAGTTATGCAAACTGCTCAAGAAGGAGTGTAAGTTCTATTTTGATGATGCTTGTCTTAGAGCATTTGGAGAGTTGAAGGAGAAGTTGGTTACTGCACCTATCATTATTTCACCGGATTGGGGACAACTGTTTGAGGTAATGTGTGATGCGAGTGGAGTGGCACTTGGTGTAGTATTGGGACAAAGGCAAGAAAAAGTTCTTCACCCTATTTACTATGCTAGCAAAGCTCTAAATGTGGCCCAAAAGAATTATACGGTGATCGAACAAAAAACTCTTGCGGTGGTTTTTGCATTCGAGAAATTTCGATCCTACTTGCTTGGTACTAAGGTCATAGTGCATACTGACCATTCTGCATTGAGGTATTTGATGGCGAAACAGGATGCAAAACCCAGATTGATTAGATGGGTATTGTTGCTGCAAGAATTTGATTTTGTGGTAAAAGATAGAAAGGGGACCGAAAATCAAGTTGCCGATCACTTGTCTAGATTAGAGGAAGAGGCTATGCTAAAGCTTGGAGATAGGGCTGAAATTAATTATGTTTTTCCAGATGAACAGGTATTGGCTGCTTCTCATGATTTGATTCCTTGGTTCACAGACTTTGCTAATTATCTAGCAAGCGATATTATGCCTCCTGATTTGTCTTTTCACCAAAGGAAAAGGTTTATGCGTAATGTGAAGAAATTCTTTTGGGATGAACCTTACTTGTATCGTAGTTGTGCTGATGGGATTATTCGTCACTGTGTGCCCGAAGTTAAGATGTTGAGTGTACTTGAAGCATGCCATTCGCCGCATGTTGGTGGGAATTATTCGTCACTGTGTGCCCGAAGTTAAGATGTTGAGTGTACTTGAAGCATGCCATTCGCCGCATGTTGGTGGGAATCATAGTGGTATTCGAACTGCACATAAGATTTTGCAGTGTGGGTACTACTGGCCTACCATCCACCAAGATACTCATGATTTCGCCAAGTCCTGTGATCGTTGCCAAAATGAAGGTGGGATTGTAAAGAGGCAAGAGCTGCCTATGAATCCTATATTGGTGATAAAGTTGTTTGAGTATGAGGCATTGATTTTATGGGTCCATTTGTGAGTTTATATGGGATGAAGTATATTCTTGTTGCGGTTGATTATGTATCGAAGTGGGTGGAAGCAGTTGCGCTCCCCAACAATGAAGGCAAAAGTGTCACCGCATTCTTGAAAATTAATATCTTCTCCAGATTTGGTACACCGAAGGCTATTATTAGCGATGGAGGTTCTCACTTTTGTAATAAGTTGTTCAAGGCACTACTTGAGAAATATGGTGTCCGCCACAATGTAGCCACTCCTTACCATCCACAGACTAGTAGGCAAGTTGAAGTGTCCAACAGAGAAATTAAACAGATTTTGGCAAAGACTGTAAATGCTAATAGAACGGATTGGTCAAGGAAGCTTGATGATGCTCTATGGGCCTATCGCACTGTATACAAGACCCCATAGGTATGTCTCTTTACCAACTTGTATATGGGAAGTCTTGTCATTTACCGATAGAGCTAGAGCATAAGGCGATGTGGGCAATGAAGAAGCTAAATTTGGATTGGGGAGCCGCTTCAAATCAAAGAATGAATGACTTGAATATGCTTGATGAGTTCCGCCTAAAAGCTTACGAAAGTTCAGCCTTGTACAAAGAGAAGATGAAGCGGTATCATGATCAAAGAATTGAAAAGCGTGAATTTGTGGTTGGTGATCTTGTGCTTCTAT
>JAJOOH010020913.1:0-13138 GCA_029582605.1 Solanum gracilifrons | reverse complement strand
TAAGGCTCTAATGCCCAGACCACCTAACTTTTTTGGTAACAAGACTGTTGGCCACTTTACCAAATGGAATTTATGGCTGTTGCTATTCCCTTCCCATAGAAAATTCCTTCTAGTTTTGTCCAGTTGCTTCAAAGCCTTACTGGATATGGGATGTTGATTGTGTTAATTAATATACTAGATTTGTTAGTGATTTGTGTTTAATATGAGTTCTGATGGGTCGTTGGGATGGGTATGTCTCTGATACCATAATAAAGAATTGATATTAGACCTACCTCAACCCCGAAAGCTAGCTCAAGAGGTGAGAGCCATATAAAGAATCCAAAATCCCTTCACATTGCAGATGTGCGACTCAACATACGTATCTTCGAGTTAGCACAGTTTAAGATAGATATTGCTATCTCACAAAGAAAGTATGCTTTGGATATATTAGAGGAAACATGCATATTAGACTGTGCCGACCTATCAAAAGTCCTGGGGATCCAAATGTTAAAGTTGTTTCTGGATATGCGGAGACAACCGGAAGGCTCTAACAAATATGGAAGACTGGTCGGCAAATTGAATTATCTCACAATCGTACAATCAAATATTTTATTCGTAGTAAGTGTGGTATATCAGTTCTTCAAATTTCAGCTTTGTGGTCATTGTTATGCAGTAATCCACCTCCTCAGATAGATTAAAAGAATTCCAGGACAAGGACGGTTATTTGAAGACAAGGATCACTTATGACATTGTCGGATTTACTGATGTTGATTGGGGAGGTTCTCAGGCAGGTAGACATTCCACTTATTGGATGTTGTATTATGATGGGAGGGAACCTAATCTCGAGAAAATAAAAAGCAAGAAATATTGAGTTATGGTGTTTGCAACCTGTGAGCTTTTTTCGTGGTTGAAACAACTTCTCCCAAAATTAAGGTGTGCTTCAAATAGATTGATACGTGACAATGAAGCTACTTCCGCATTCCCGCAAATTCAGATCTTTCTTGAAAGAAAAACATATAGAGGTAGATTTTCGTTTTTAAGATAGAAGATTGAGTCTGGATGAGGTGACACTACATTCATTCGATCAAATGATCAACATGCAAATGCTCTTATCCAAATACCTCTAAGGACACCTTGGCTTTCATATTTGCAACGAGCTTGAAGTCTATGAAATGTCGGCTACAACTTGAGAGGCTGTGTTGATTGTGTTAACTGATACATAAGATGTGCTTATGATTTGTATTGATTTAATTATTGTAAATCAGCCACATGATTATCTAGATATTTAACTTCCATGTTGTAAACCACATTATTCCAACATAATTATAAAATTCCAACCATGCCTGAGTGAATTGTCTAGCTTTTGAGTTGAATCATCTCTAATTCCTCAGTTATTAATCAAACATTGACACATTATATTCATCTCATTTTTACCTTGTGTCTAATTGGTAACAAAAGATAATGAAGTTCTATCCTGAGATAGTCTGAGGATACACAGAACTGTTTTTGTTCTCCAGACAATTCATCAAATTTTCTCACATTCAGTGTCATGGTAAGAACCATGTCCGACTGATGTTGTGTTTGATATAGTGCAAGTAGATATGTTAAATAGGGAACTGCTGTTGATGGTACAAATGATTTGTTTTACATATGAAATAAATTCAGAGACTAGGATATTTTACCAAGATCTTGGCCTTAAAATAATTTTTTATTCTAACACTAGTGTGTGACTTCTACATTTCCTTCTGTTATAGTAACATGTGAAGCTGCAACAAAATGTATTTTAGGTACCTCAACCACAAGGACATGGGGTGTTACTTCCCTATTTGGAATCCGGGGATCATCAGTAGGGAATTCATCTAAGAGACATGCTGCTGAAGTGGTGCATGATATTAATCTGGCACCCCCTGTTATACAATTGAAACATGTAAGTACATACTATTCAATTACATGTCATAAAAGAGAGGAACAACAGTCATGGCGATGAAATATCTTATATTTGTGATTCATTCTCTCACTCTTTTTAGCCACCGCCGGTCTTGAGGCCTGGAGAAACTGAAACAGAGTATCAAGTCGAGATTATAGTGACGAAACTGCTCATAACATCTTATTATGATATTGTGAGGAGGAATATACAGGATTTGGTTCCAAAAGCTATCATGCATTATCTGGTATTTTCCCCTCTGTTAACTCCTTGGAGACATGTATTATGTAGCCATTTTTGTGTAAGTTTTTCCTTTGCGCTGTGTTTGCCGTTTGTTATCACTCACTTCTGATTTTCTCCAGGTCAATCATGCTAAGAGAAACCTTCTTGGCATGTTCATCGAGAAGTTGTACCGGTATGCTCATTGGGACTAGTGTTTATATTTAGTATTATTGGGTTACCGGATGTTATAAATCTCATGTAAATTGATTTGACATCCTTGCTAAACTTGTAACCAGTATGCTAAAGAATCTGAAAATATGATCTTACTTAAACTAGGAGTACCTTGTCATAAGCAGGCAACTCATTCTCAGCTTGTGCTTTTTCTTAATCGGATGGTTTAGAGTTCCTTTCACCTGAGTCGATTATGCTTCTGGTTGTTGTCTTAGGTTTCCTTCTTAATTTCTTTCTTTGTCCACATTTGTTGTTAAGCTTTTTGGATGATTTGATTGCAACTAGATATAAATCTTTTCTAGATAGAATATGGTAGAAGTTTGAGATAGGTGACTAATATGGACAGCCAAACCAGTACTTTCATGGGCTGCAACTAACAAACCTAGCACAGCTTGTTGATCATGTAGAATTACCTTGTTTACTACAAACTTAAAGTTATACACAATTTCTGATCATTTGACTGTTTCTCCTTGAGTCACCCACAGCGAGAACCTATATGAAGATTTGTTGCGAGAGCATGATGATGTTGTCATTCAAAGGAGGACGACTGTAGAGATGTGCAATGCTCTGCGACAAGCTGTCGAGGTTAGTTAAACTTGGTTGCTGTGTTAACTATAAATCAGTTTTGCTCTGTTTAGGACCACAGAAATTGCAATGGTGACTTGTTTACCTTCAGAAAAGATGTACAAACAGTCGGTGTAGGTTAAGATTGTTTTTGATGTGGCCTGTGCATGTATGATGCCAAGAAAACCAGATTTTACTCCAGGCCTCCGAACTGCGTCTTATTGTTAATTACATTTTGAATTCAAACTATTTATACACATGATATAGGCATCACATTTCAAGCATTCTGCCCTGGACTACTACTCTTTTTGTTCTTTTTGCTAAAGCACAAATAAAATTGCTAAGCTGAAACTTTGTTTCTTCACATTTTTCTGTAGACGCTCGATGAGTTCGTTGCTGATGTTTCTACCCTAAGTTCAAGCGACAGTATGGATGCATTGCCAAACTTTTCTTACCTTTCATCAAACTCATACTCAAAATCAAGCACTTGAACTCCAGGTAATCCAAATCTTATACACAACACTCCGTGAGTTAATACAGTTTTGCCTCCAGCTATATTGATCGATTGGTGGAATTATTGAAGCATCTATTAGGTGTATGAACTTGTATAGTAATCTGTTTTGAGTTAGTAGATGAATTGTATAGTAATATTCTTTGGGAGTTGCTTGTAATGAGCAAATTATTACTCCAATGGAAAAGTTAAATTGCATTCTGAGCAGGTTCATTCCTAAATGAAGAAGCAATTATATAATAGCTGGAAAGAAACTTTGCTATATTAAATCTAGGAATAACTGTCACTAGCACCTTAATTAAAATGTTAATTTCTTATCAAAACAATAAAAATATATACCAAAAGAAGTAACATTTTTTATGTTGCCATGTTATCCATGTATTATGTCTTTAGGAAAGTACCCTCTTTTATGTCTTTTTCTTTTATTTGTTCAAAAACAAACATTTACTCCAAGTTTTTTTTTATGTAATAAAGATGATATTACTTCTACGCAAAAATGAATTGAATTGAAGTTACCTAGACAAGTTTTGTAGTAAAAATTTATTGTAATATGCTTACATTATTGGTTATAAAGATGATAAGACTTGTACGCGTTGAGCAACTAGGAAGAATGATTGAAGTGGAGTTGTTACTTAGCAACTTGAAGGAAATATTTTGGTGAAATTTTTATATTACAAACAAATAATATTATTCAGTGTAATCTAAAGAAAAGTTTTCAAAGCATGATTTGAAAAATAATACGAAAATAAAATAGCAAGATAGCGCCATGTAGTAATACATATTAAAAAATAAGAGACTACAATTACTAAATAACTCATGATAGTGTGACAACGCTCGACTATTTATCAGTTATTTATCTTAATTTTTGACCTTCAAACCTTCTTATCTAGACTCATCTTTTCAATAAGATGAAATTGTATCATCTCTTATCTAATAACTTTCTATCAGATTCTTTTTCGACGTTCCTCTACCGTTTCTATTTTTTATTATAATCAACTTCTGACAACTCCTCGCTCTTTTAATTTATTTACTATTGAGTATAAAAAAAACATGGTTGGAGTTTTTTCCACATTTCCTTATTTTAATTCTCAACCACACAAATAACAAGCTGTCTTGTAAAAAGCGCCATTAATTATTATTTTTTTGGAAAAGGAATTTCTAACATTAACAATGGATCCCAAAAATGCACCAACATAGATCTGTCAATTCATTTTCCAACGTATTACAAGTTTACAGCCAAGAAACAGCAAATTATTTCTAAAAAAAAAGAGTAAATAATTGAAACGACATTTTTCCTATAATAAGAACAAAACAATCATATAATCAATAGCTACCTTTCGAATATGCATAGAATAAATCCATTCTCGTATAGTAACTTACAAATTTCATAGGAGAATACGTAAATTATTTGTTATCATGAAATATCATCTGTTATACTAACTTAATCGTCCATATCGACTACGAATTTTGTTTTTCTTTTCTTATTGTACATTATTCCAAAAGCAAATAGTTGAAATCAAATGAAGAAAGAATAGTTATCAGAGGATTTATTCTATTTTTTTTGGATAATGACAGTTCAATTCAAAAGAGATTCTCTACAACTGGATTCCACCAGCTTATTTGTGTTTTTTTTAATTAAAAAATAATCTTAATATTATTTGATGTATGAATTAGTTAAAGCATACTTTATTTAACTAATCATGTGGAATATTCTATTTCTACCTTAGTAGTAATGGACATGATAAGGTATTGAAAACTTCAATTTGATAATTTCAATATTTGAATTTTAAAAATATTATATCATTATGGTAAAATATTAAATTCAACTTTGATTTTTTATGATATATTTGTTCGATTTCGTCTTATATATACTCATATAATAGAGAATTACAACTTCAATATTTCGTCATTTCATGTACAAGCATTCATACCCCTATTCTATTCCACGAAACAATATATAAATTATCATATTATTTATACATATATAAATTACGTTAAATCAAATATCATCAGATGAATTTTAAAAAATAGGTGAAAAGAAAATACTACTAAACGTAATATTACTTATACCTGAATAATTTAGCTCCTAACTAGCTACGAAGCACCTAGTCACATTATTAGCTGTTGATCCCTCTTCCGTAATTTCTTGCAAACTCGAGGGCAAATGTGTTGGACCAATTCTCATATATATATATATATATATATATGAATATATGAACACCCCACGCCCAGCATTACAATAAACTCCATAGCTACGGAGCCCGGAGAGCTCCTCCATTACTCCACCCAAATTCTGGTGGATAAATTCGAGCAATTTTCATCGAAAAATGTGCTCCGCAAAGCAGAAGCAGAAGCAAAAACTCAGTCAACACCATCCGAAAGGCGGTGGAAGAGATTGGAGGGAAGAGGTAATTACCGGCGGGTCATTGAAATGCGTAGATTTGAATAACGGAACAAATGGATGGGCGTCACCTCCGGGAGATAATTTCAATCTCCGAGCTCCGAATTACTTCACAAAAAAGACGAAAATACCCTCAGGTGAATGGCTTCTACAACCCGCCGGAGTTGATTGGCTCCGATCAAATTCAAAACTCGATCACGTCCTTTCTCGGAACGACAACCGTGTAATGAACGCACTGAAGAAATCTCATGCACAAGGTGAGTTTCTAAAAACCTTTATACTCGCTGTAAACCTTCAAATCCCCGGTAGAGATCAGCACAGCGCGGTTTTCTACTTCGCTACTGAACAAAACCGCCCGCTCGAACCGGGATCACTCCTCTACCGATTCGTTCACGGCGATGACTCGTACCGTAACAACCGGTTCAAAATCGTGAACAGGATGATTAAAGGACCGTGGATTGTGAAAACCGCCGTCGGGAACTACTCCGCTTGTTTACTCGGTAAAGCTTTGAATTGCTATTACCATAAAGGACCTAATTACTTAGAAATCGACGTTGATATTGGTAGCTCGGCGATTGCGACTGCGATATTGCATTTGGCTTTAGGTTATGTTACGTCGGTGACGATTGATATGGGGTTTTTAGTGGAGGCGGAGACGGCGGAGGAGTAGCCGGAGAAGCTGTTCGGAGCGGTGAGGATATGTCAAATGGAGATGAGTTCCGCTACTTTTGTTGAAACGACGCCGTATAAGAAATTAATTTCTAATCATAATAGCAGCAAAGTGCAAGCTGAAAATAACGAAGACGACGATGTCAAATGAGTTTATTTATTATTATTTTTTTGTAATTTTAATGACGTGGAAATTCTTTTGGTTCATAATATCTTTGTTGTCAATTTAATTTTAATAAAATGGATTTGTCCCAATATTACAATATTTGTTTTTGTATTTTCTAACAATAATACGGTAGCGTAAGATTTATTAAGTTATTCCAATGTAATGGAATAACTTATTCTCAACTAACTGACCACCTAAAGTTACCGTTCTACTTATACCAATCGACAAAGTTACCATTCTTGGAATTTGAGCTTCGTTTTAAAAAACCTAATTTAAACGGTGTTAAAAATTGTTATCTTTTTGATTTCATAATTAATTGAGTTGCCCTTTTGGAATTTTTGAAAAAAATTGTTAAACTTTTAATTTCGGACTCATTCTTCTTATACCAATCGACGATTAATATAATGAAAAAATACATCTTGATTAAAGTTTGAAATGTTGGAATGTAGCAACTTTTGGATGAAGAAAATCTTGTGTCTACAAACTTTTAACATGCTTATATGACTAATAATCCTCAAACTTGTGTTGTTGCAATTTTCATACTAAACTAAATTTACAAGTGGATGAAAAGCTCTAGTAAAAACTCATGAAACACACACCACAGCAAAAGAGGATTGGAGATGCAAAAAAAAATCCTACAGAAGAATTACACTGATGTTAATAGAGAAGAACAAAGAAGTTTCTCAACAACGGTACCACTAACGTACAACACATGCCAGACTTTTCCAGCATAATTGCACAGTGTTCACGAAGAAAAGGAGACTCACGTATGCTTAGGCAAAGAGGCCTTGAGTGAGTATAGAATGAATCCCTAACAAAGAAAAAGAAATTCTCAGTCATCAGAAGCCGAAAGTTTAAAAAAAAAAAAAAAAAAAAAAAACTGGAAGTAAAAGGAGACATGCATAATGCATAATGCATGATATCATGGATGATGAGTATTGTTTGATATAGCACTCGAATAGCCTGAGTTACTTGGAGCTTTGATTCTGTGTATCGAAAACTCAGATGGATATTCTACAACAATGAAGCAGTACATGTAAGAATTGGTAATGGATATGCTCCTTCTAAGTGGTAAGCTGATAACTTCGGAGTTAACAGATAGGGAACACAATATGAAAGAACATCAATGCATCTAATAACTTTGGAGTTAACAGATAGGGAACACAATATGAGAGAACATCAATGCATCATCTAAGTCGGGAATCAAGATATAGCTCCTCAAAGAATAAAACTAATCTGAAAAAATAAAAAATGTATGTGAAGATGGAAAATGCGAGACCACCCACAATAGGGTTGTAAATTTCAAGCCTTACTTATTACCAGTACTTTCTATTGGTGCACATAAATCCCTTGTTTGGTTATCAATAAACACCTATCACCTTCAGTTGCCTTTTGCATAAACTTCAAAACTAGCAATGTTCAATAATCAGCCAACATCCTCCACTTTCCAAACATCATTCCTTTCTATGCTACCCAACCAACTTTAATTCAACATAGGGGTGATGGACGGACACCCATGCTGCACGGGGTGGAGTGTGATGTAGTTAGTTTCTGCTAATGACAAAATAAGGTAAGACTGCCTTTGTTTCTTGTTTCTCTTTGCCCATTTCTTCTATATTTCAATTTGAATTTCCTACCCTTTCCAATCTCGTTCTTTTGTATTTCCACGTTAAGCATCACATGAAAACAAGATAAAGTCGAGAAAGTATATTGTCCAATCTTTTTTATTTTTTGGGGGTGGAGCATGTAACACTATTGCTTTGTTCTTTATTATCAATATCAAAGATAAGTAAGAGTAGAATATGCTATAAAACTTCCATCAGTTTTTAAAAAAAGGCTGCTCTATAAAACATAAACATGTTGTCACAAACTTGATTTGTTATTTATTAGTATTGTTTTTATCAATAAAGAAGAGAAATAAGTGCATTATATGTTATAAACTTTGTTTTCCTCATCAAGGAAGCGTAACAAACTTTGCTTTTAGATTATTGGGGATTATCCAGAAATGTGATTAATCGATCTGCAAGTTGTTGAATCGTGTGAAAATCTTATTAAAAAGCTTAAATTGTCAAATAGGAGGCATTAATATTTATTTACTTTGTCCACAACACCCTCACTCACATGTGGGCCTAATTCTTTCTCTTGGCCAAGCGTATGTAAATACACTTTTTTATCACTGGGTAACAACAGGGATCAAACTCAGACTCAGCTTAAACAATTAGAGAGGGGATATTTTTACTTCTTCATTTTCTGTCTACTAAAAGGGATAGAATATGAACATTCAACTCAAACTTTTAAGACAGTGGATCTATGAGTGGAATTGGCATTGTATCATGTGAAAGAATTTGAGCATCCATTCCCTATTAAGGCAACAAATGGAATCTCAGCACCTTTACAAAATTCTTTGGTTGACCTTATGTACCCAATGTGGGATATAAATAGTTCAAGAAGATAGTATTTTGAATTTGATGTAGGAATCTCTCCAGTTAACCTCGGTTTATCACTTCCTCCGTTTCACTTTATGTGAACCTGTTTGATTGGGAAAAGAGTTTAAGAAAGAAAGGAAGAATTTTGAAGCTTGTCGTCTTAATCAAGCCATAACATTTTTATGACTAAAAGGGTTTTGGAAATATGTGGTCTTAAACATGTCTTAACATATGTGTGGCTATAAAAACTTGTCATTAAGGGCAAATGGGAAGTTTAAGGTTATAAATAGTTTCCTAATTTAGAAAGGAGTCATTCTGTCAAAAAAAAGAACTAGGATCGCATAAGCTGGAATGGAGGGAGTTGGATGTTACATATCTTTCATTCTACGTTCTTCATTCTCATGTTCAGAAGCTTTGATAACATACTGATAGTTTATATTCTTGCACGATGCAGTCCTTACGTCATGTTTTCTAGCAATCATCACTACAAAAATCACACAAATTCAATCCCAATTCCACCTCCAAAACAATAAGAAAAGTTAAGGACCTTTTCAGGCTTTTTCTCTTTAACTGGGAGTTCAGAATAACATCCCAGAAATCCTAGTTCATGACTTCTTTAAAAGCAAAACCAACATTAGAGTATCCACCAATCATCCATATTTATATTACACAAGAATGAAATTTCAAACCATAATAACAGATTCATAAATTATATTGTATTATCTTCTTCACTTAATCCCTGAATTCTATCAAACCATCTATGTCGACTAATAGTTTTGCCACCAGTCAGCAGCGCTTCTGAGATAAGTACTAAGCAAAGGGAAAAGAGGGACAGAGACATGATGTTTTCAAGTATAAAGTGCTCAGCAATCTCACTGGACATCATTTTAACAGTAACTCACCAAAATAGCTGGCCTTTTGAAACTACCATGTCCTAAACATTACAGGAGACATAAAATGCTCTTAAGAAATTTTGGACTATGTTCCTACCAAACTCACCCAAAATCCACAAGAGTTGCAGAGTTTCTAAGGTTCTTTTATCATTAGAGGAAAAGCCTCTGAGAATTTATTACAAAGAAGAAAAGTAGATATTGAGTTCAACAGAAGACCATAAAATTCATGCACATAACACCAGATAAGTGCCACTAACCCCAGAATCCCTTGTAAAGGAAACAGTTGAAGTCAACTGATGTAAATCCTAAGAAATTAGGGAATATTTTAGTATTTATCTACATCACATATTTATCATTATCCCTTGTTTGATTTTACCTACATCTTTTTGCTGTTTGTTTATTGAAACAGGAAAAAGGCTAGTAAATAGGATTGATGCTATCTATCTTTATCTTCTCATTCTTCTTCTCCTATCAACCTCGAACTCTTGACCAGTGGTGCGGAGAGGACTCCCTAACCACTACGAACAAGCAAGGCCAATGTTATCTATCTTTAACTTATCTTAGATTTTATTTTTATCTCTTATTTGAGATAAAGTTCCTACTTTTGAGGATTCTACCTTGTGCAAGGTTCCCTACATGTAAACAGGAGCCTCCTTTTTCTTTGATGAGATTCTACCTTATTCAAGGTTCCCTACATGTAAACAGGAGCCTCCTTTTTCTTTGATGAACATACTTCATTTAATAAAATACTATAGTTTATGAGTTGATATCTTCTTTCACTTCTCCTATCTCCCTCTCTTCATTATTCTCCTCATTCTCCTTCCTTCCTTTTGGCGCTACATCAATATCAGTGATAACATTCATGATTCTAATACCAAATGTTGCACTTCTTTAACACCATCAAGCATAAGAATTTCCAGAATACCCATCACCTCTAAATAGCCATCAATTATTTCCATTTTAAATTCTAATTCCCAAAGAAAAAAAAGATAAAGCGAGTAATTCTAGCTCAAAAGCTGCTTTGTGCCATTCTAAGTCACATCACTTGTCTTTTAAAAAAAAAATGGGGGTAGGGGTAAGGGGTAATGGGAAGGGGATTACAAGGTGGGGAAAAGCTCATGCTTCCATTATCCAGAGATTTAAGCAACGAAGCAATCACTTTCCATTAAGTTCAAAAACGTTCTTCATAGTTCATACAGTTTTGTGACTTACTAGCTAAGTATGAAGCCACATCAAAAGAGATAAAAGGTTTTCACTATTGGGGAAGATTTTCACCTTTACCCCCTAAGAAGATGTACAGGACTCTCCCCAACCTCATTTCGTTAATAACGTTGACCCCAATTACCTTAACTAAATTATCACTTCAAAAGATTTGATATGTAAATTCAACAAAATAAGTTCCCTCTAGAGTTGGTTCCTTTCCTCTGCTTTTTTTGCTCATTTTTAAAAGGAAATCGCTACCTTGTCATCCAGTTAAACTATTGCTCAATTTTTGTCCTTAAACTATAAGATAACTAAAACATAAGCACTAGATTTTCAGTAGTCGTTATATTCTTTAACAAATAACATCCTTAAATTTCATTTCTGGATACTACAATACACAAAAGTGAATGGCAACTCTGCATATACTACCTCTTCTTAAAGTTTCAGCAGTGCTTAGTCTATTTCATTTAAACTGCAACAATTTCTGTACCATTTTTAACTAATACACCAATTCAAAGAAATCAAAACTCCTAATATGGGTGAGGGGTAAACCAAATTGGTATATCAAGAATCACATGATCAGCCCAAAAATGAAAAAGAAAACACTGGGGGAAAAAAAACAAGGATCACTCACCCCACCCCAAAAATATTGTCAGCTCACAGCGTGATCTCTCATTCACAAAGTTCAGCAATGCTTAGTCAATTCCATTTTGACTGCAAAGAATTGTTTACTACCATACTAACATACACATCATGTGTCCCTTAAAGAAGCTCAATAGCAAAAGAAAAGAGTAATTCACTCAGCCCATGACTGTGCCATAAAAAATCATTCACATTCGCAACCATGTTGGACATCAGGCAATATATGAGCACTCCAATTCAAAGAAAACGAAAACCCACAAAAATCAAAAATCATATTATCAACCGAAAAAGGTAAAAAAAAATACACAAGCACCAATCTCCCAACATATTAACAGCAAAATTGACAGCTCACTAAGCGATCTCTCATGCACAAAATTCCAACTGATATGACACAGATTTAACAATAAATTATACTCACAATAACTCGAATTCTCGAGTGATTCAAATTCCAAAGAAGAAAAAACTGAGAAATAACTAGGGTTTATACCTTGCATTTTCCTACAAGCTGAAGCAAAATGAAATCAATCTATCTACATTTGCTAGTGCTTTTTACTTCTCTGAGGCTGTTTCTCAGTTGCTACCCGGTAAATCCAGTACACCTACAACAAATTCAGCAAAACAACTCAATCTTACTAGTTCGAGAAAAATACACACAGTGGGGAATGAAGCAAATTTTCAAATACCAAAGCGAGAACATGAGCAGCGATTAGTATGACTACTAGAAGAGGTAATGCTTCGAGAATCCATGGCCGACTCGATCCTTGCTGCTGATTCGCCATTTTCAACAATTTGTATTTCACAAAGACGATCACTGCAAAAGCTTACAACACTAAGCACAAGGTTGTATTCTACTTGTAATGATATTTTTTTTTTAAAAAGGATTATATTGATTTGCTAATTATATACTTACCTTCTTTTTTTTCTTTTTGCAACTTGTATGAAGAATTTTATAAGAGAAAAAATCATTTTACATTATTGATCTTATAAAAAGATTATTTTAAATTTCTTATTTATTTTCATGTATTTAGTGAGTAATAAATAAAAAATATTATTTTAAAAGTATTTTCATATAATTTAATCATATACTATGGGATGTGGTAATGGGACAGAGGTGTGGGTTCGTGAAACTAATGTCAAATGATGTTGGTTGTTATGTAGTGAAAACTGATAGTAATAAATAGAGTTTAGATAAATGGTGTTGGTGAATGGTTGGTGGTAGCCATAAATGATGTACAATCGTGATTGGTGGTGGTTTTTTGAGGTAGTGATCGATGGGGGTGGCAATAGATAGTCAATGATGTTAATCG
>JAJOOH010020912.1:0-19732 GCA_029582605.1 Solanum gracilifrons | reverse complement strand
GCCATTATGTGTTTGTTGATGTTGTTTGGCCATAAATAAGACAAAATTATTTGTAGTGATCAATAAGATAATGCTGATAAATAGTGAATAGGGATTAATGATGCCACTGATTGGCGAATCAGTAGGATAATTGATTATGATGTTTATTTTTGTTTAAAATAGTGTAATTTGCAAACTAAATTCCTGGTCCAAGGATCCTGACGGCCTAATCCAAATTTCCGTCGAAATTTTTCTTAAGCTTATCACATTATGATTCAAGTTTTGATATATTGAGATAGATGATTAAATATTATATGTATTTTATTATATGAATAATATTAGATTTATGACATTTGGAGGAATTGAGACTTAACCCTAATTTGAAATTAGGAAATATGAGGCTTGACATGTTAATTAGCATCAAGATTAGGAACTGATAGATTTTGGTGGGTTTTTGAGTCTAGGCTTGACATATAGTAATATGGGTGTTGCTAGTTTTGAAATTTTACTATGATTATTTATTTGAATAGATTGCATTAATTTGCAAGCCCAACAAATGGGGAAGGCTCATGTCCCAGAGTGATTGTTCAATTATTTGAGGCAAGAAGATTTCTCAACCCTTGTTAAGTATTGTATAGAATCGCGTATTTCTTTGTGGTATGTGTTAGGGAGTAATGAGATTTGGTGATGGGTTGATTGTCCGTATTGAATAATTCTAATGATGAAAAAAGGGTTATAAAAGGCAATGTGATTAATTATTGTTGTGTGATGTGTTGAGAATGGTTTGAAAGGGTTACTGATTCATTGTTGATGTTGTATCACGATTGTGATGTTATGAATTTTGCATTTTTATTTATGAAAATTGTCATCTCCTCATTATTTGTGTGAACATGTCATGTGCATTGGTTCTGAAACATGGTAGTGACAAGTGTTATGTGAATTGAGGAAGGATAAGAAATTAAAGAGGATGTATCATTTCGAGGGACGTGTCGTGCGCCGCGACGGATATTATGATTCGAGGGAGGTGTTGCACGTTGCGATAGATTCTATTATCTATGGACGTGTCACACGTCGTGACTGATTTTATTATTGAGGTTCATAGCGTAAGCCGCGATGGATGCATGAACATATATGTCTCCCATAGGTCTCGGACTGAGAGACAACGGACGTATATCACTAGGTAAGACATGCATCGCTATACTTCATAGTAGATTTAATTGCAATACATATATTTATTATTTGTGAACTTCTGAGTGCCTTTCTGTGAAACTTGTGATTAGTGAACTTTATCTCGTGTATTGTTGATCTGAAATTGTCAAAGCGTTGTTATTAAGGTATGTGCTATATTATTTGTGAATGATTATGTTGGAATAATTTTATGCATGTTGTAGTTGTGGAGGTTCAGTTAGGATAGTAGGAGTACCCGTATTCTATATTCTTAACTTGTGTTTAGGAGTTCACTTGCTGAGTTTTGAATACTTTTATGTTATATACATGTGAATGTAAATATGGTACTAAGGAGCTCAATCATAAAATGAATGAAGATGTGAGATTGATGCAAATGAGATCAATTTGTTTGGTGTTTTTAACACTTTATTCTCCTGTAACATAATTTTTATTTTTTTATTTAAATAACTTGACCCAATTGGGCCGATTTTATATATGTAAACTACTAAAATAGTTCAAAAAAGAAACAAAAAACGTCTGACCAGCCCAAAAGTAGCTGGACAATAAATTAAACACAAAAACAACTAGCAAAAATAAATTGGAAACTAATTTCCTTTGGAAGGGTCCAAGAAACCCTCTATGTTGTCTGCAAATTGTAAAGTTTTCTCCACCTTCACAATTCTTGCTTTAATGGTATGTTCCTTTGCATCTACATCTTAATTGTACACCCCTTTTTCTTCTTCTAAGGATTTTTCATCTTCAACAATGAAGTGCAAAAGGTGTTGCAGAGTTGAGCTCAGCCAACCAACCATTTCCATTCAAAATCGATGTCTTGATGTCGGGACTTCCTTAGGTGAGTTCCAAAGTGATTACTTTCATATTTCTCTTGCGTAGCATCTATTTCGTATCCCCTTTTTTCGATGTAATAATCCAATGCTAAATCTGAGAAATTGTATCTGCAACTTTCTCGAGAAAATTTTCATCATCTTGTTGTTGTATCTATAATAAGTTGAGAAGAATTATTCTTGTAACTCTTTTTCTGAAAATTCAATGCAAACCACGCGCTATTATTTTTTTTTCAATGATAAAATTGTTGGTTCTGCTTGAATTCATGAAATGATTGATATTGCATTATCCCTTCTCCCCTCTCTTTCTCTATCTATCATTCTTGTTATGATTCTGATATTGGGTAATTGTTGCTTGTCTAAATTCACATTTTTTTTTCTTGACTTGGTAACTCTGTGAAAGAATTATAGACAATTCTTTCTAGATTAAAAAAAGCCTAATTGGCTAAATAATCAGCCAAAGTATTTCCTTCACTGTAAACATATTGGATCTGAACATGACAATCTTGAGAGAGTTCCCAAATATCTTCTATTATCACTGCTATACTCCAAGGCACTTCCCATATTCTAGTGAGAATTTTTATCAGAACTTCTGAGTCTGTTTCTAGACACACTTTCATAACTCCTTTCGTAACACAGTGTGCTAAAGCCTCTCTTATTGCAACTGTTTATGCCTCTAGATTAGTGCCTTCTTGTATCTCTTTTCCTTGTGCATAGACTAGATCGCCTACAAAATTTCTTAGACAAAATCCATATGAACTTCTTCCTAGGTTACCTCTAGATGCACCATCAGTATTGCACTTGAGTATACCTTCTGGTGGTTTCCAACACACTGGGAGATAGTATAGCTTTGGTTTATGCTTCTCCAGGCAAGCCATAATGTCGGACCATCTTGTTGGCAAATCTTGTTGTTTAGGATATATTGTTTTCCCTAGTTTCTACAAATCTGAATTGACCCTAAAAACCAAGTTGTTGTAAGAGGATGGCCTGCCATGTTTTAGATTGTTTCTCCTCTTCGAAAGATTCCATGATAACAGTTGGTACAACTCTCATAGGTGGCTTTAAAATTGGACAACAATCACTTGTCCACCATTTAATCACCACTTGTGGTAGTTTCAATCCTTCTTAACTAATACCTTCAACATTAGCAAACAATCTCCACAACTTTGCAGTTGTATAAGAGGTTAGAAAAAGGTGAGAAATAGTCTTGGATGTAGGTTGAATGCAGCACCAACATCTTGATACAAGATTAATCCCCATGCTTTGCATCACTTCATCCACAGGCACTCTGAACTTCCACATCCTCCATATGAGAAGAGATTGTTTTAAAGGCAGTTTTTTACTCCACATATATGTAAAATTGTCTTCCTTTTGATCTATCTGCCTAATATATTCCCATGCACTCCTCACAAAGAAATTACCAGTGGCATAAGGCATCCAAACTAGCTTATCAACTCTACTAGTTTATTTGGTGGTGGCAACTTTTTAATAATAAAAATAACATAATCTTCCGGAAGATGGTCTCTCAGCTTCTGCTCATCCCACCCCTGTGCATCAGTGAATTGTCTTATTTCAATTTCTTCCTCTCCTGCTTCTGGAAGGATATGATATAGAGCTCCCGTGGTGGTCCAATTGTCATACTAGAAACTAGCATCCCCTTTCTCAATTTTCCACCATATTTGATGTTCTATGAGCTCCATGACAAAAACTAATTTCTTCTAGATGGGGGACGCAACTCTACATTGAGCCACTACAGGGTGTAGCTTTTTGCAATACTTGTTAATCATAAAGGCTCCCATGGTGATGGTTTGCTTCTTAAATTCCCCCACAATTTACAAAATAAAGCATTAGAAACATTAAAAAAATGGACCTAAAACCAACACCTCATTCTAACTTAGGGAGACATAAAGTGTCCCAATAAAATTTCTTTATCATTCAGAGAAAGAGAAAAAAGGAGTCAATATCTTAAAAGATCATTGAACTATGAGAAATTATCTAGTCATTAAATTTTGATTTGTATCAATAAAATCACTCAACTTAATGTTTTTATCTTTAAAAATCACTCAACTACATTATTCATTTAAATACTTTTTTTATGACAGAATAAATTATTTTATATTCCACTTAAATATGGACTCCACACTAAACATAGTTTAAAATTTTCATTATAATTCTTCTTCTTCTTATTCTTCTTAATGTAGCATTAAAAATATTTGAAATAATGAATAAATTATTTTATATAATATATAAATTCAAATAAACATTTATATATTTTTGATAATATGTTAAATATCAGTGTACATCTTCGTAAATCATCAATATCTGTTCTTTCATCAAAATATATCTAAATTTTAAACAATATTGTCCATTATTCAGCCCCTATATTGAGGATGCAATTTCATATTCTGAAATAAAAAACCAACAAAAATCTAGAATCATGAAAGGTAACCCGCAAAATTTGCTCCGAGTTTATCTACCGAGTTTCAAACCTTGCACCTCCTAGTCTGAGGGATTAGCCCAAAAAAATCCTACAAGAAAGATGTTTTAATATAAATCACTATACCCCCATGTTCTGTTTGTAAATAGTATAATGTACAATAATTATATGGGGTATGAGATAACATTTTTGGTGATAACTTTGAGTATCGAAAGTTAAAAACAATGTCTATGTACTGATTGGAACAGATAATATTGACTAAGAACTAGAATAATTATAACGGAGAATGACTTCTATCCATAAGTGATGGAAGTTATCTTTTCCCTTTTTATAAAAAATATTTTTCGCATTTTCCACAATTCAAGGTAACACAAAACACTGAAATATAATTTTATTAAGGAAAAAAAAATCTGGGAATAAATTCTGGCACATAAAATACATCCAAGACTTTAAATTTTCTAAATGCAAAATATGCCACAAGGTAGCAATTGTTTTTACTAACCTTCTGGATAAACAGAAACTATAAGACATGTTATTCCTCAACCCGAAAAAATTGGATACACACTGCTAATCTCAAGTTATTTATTAATCCTTCAATTGTACAACCACATATAGTATGTTACACTTATAACTTACATAAACATAAATTCATTACCATTTCTGTACTGTAAAAGGTGAATCTAGTTAACCATAAAACTTAATGAACTGTCAACTTAACCAATGCTAGTTCCTACATTTCCTAAAACAATCACTACCAACAAAGTACAAGACACAAATTCAGAATTTTAAGAGAAACAAGTACTGAAATAAAAGAAACTTCAGAAAAAAAAGATTAAGAAAATGAACCATCTCTTAAGAGAGGGGATTGATGCCAGTGAGGTTACATTGTTGTAGAACGATGTTTTGGAGTTCATAAATCTGTCTATAGAGTATTTCCTTCTGCAAGTCGAACAAGCTCGAGAACGAAGTCGTAGGACTGGTCAAGGCTAGTTGTAATTGATTTTCCATTGTAGACTCCGCCAATCGAAATTCTAACCGACCTCGAAGCAATAGATCGAACTGATTCATGCATCAGATTCAACAAGCGATTGAAGAAGAGGAGCAAAGGTAAAATCCATGAGGATCAATTCTAGGGTTTTCATAGCTATGTAAATGGTGGAAGAAGAGGAGGTGGGGAACAAAACAATTTTTGTGTTGTCTCTTTGCTGATAGTGAACCAATGAACTTTGATGAAGTTGTTACTTAAAAAAGTTGGAGACAAGCCATAGAGAAGGATATCCAGTCAATAGAGAAGAACAATACATGAGAATTAACAACTCTTCCTAAGGACCATCAAGCAATTGGAGTCAAATGGGTATACAAGATGAAGAAAAATGTCCATGGAGAGGTAGAGAGATACAAGGTAAGACTTGTGGCTAAAGGCTACAAACAAAGGCATGGCATCGACTATGAGGAAGTATATGCACATGTTGCCTGCATGGAGACAATCCATCTATTGATCTCTTTAGCGGCGCAAATGAAATGGAAGATCCAGCAACTAGATGTCAAATCATCATTCTTGAATGGATATCTTGAATAAGAAGTCTATGTTGAGCAACCATTGGGCTTTGTGGTTAAAAATCATGAATATAAGGTGTTGGGGTTGAAGAAAGCCTTATATGGGTTGAAGCTAGCTCCACGAGCTTGGAATAGTCGCATTGACAAATACTTCCAAGACAATGGATTTACTCATTTTCTCCATGAATATGCTCTCTACATTAAAGTTCATGATAATGGAGATATTCTACTTGTTTGTCTCTATGTTGATGATCTCATTCTAACGGGTAACAACCCATCTTTATTTGAAGCTTTCAAGAAAGCTATGTCCCTTGAGTTTGAGATGACGGACATAGGGCTCATATCATATTACCTGGGCCTAGAAGTGAAGCAAATGGAGGAAGATATTTTCATATCTCAAGAAAGTTATACAAAGGAGATTTTGAAGAAGTTCCACATGTTAGATTGCAACCCTGTGAACACCCCAATGGAAAGTGGAACAAAATTGTCAAAGTTTGGTTATGGAGAAAAGGTGGACTACACTCTGTTCAAAAGTCTCGTAGGAAGTCTACGGTACTTGATATGTACGAGACCAGATATACTCTTTGCAGTTGGAGTAGTAAGTCGCTTCATGGAAGCTCCTACCTCCAGTCACTTGAAGGTCGCTAGAAGAATTCTACGTTACCTAAAAGGTACAATCAACCTTGGACTATTTTAGTCTTCTGATGATGATTTTAATCTTGTGGGATATTGTGATAGTGATTATGCAGGAGATGTTGATGATAGAAAAAGCACATCTGGTTTTGTATTTTTCTTGGGTGATTGTGTTATTTCTTGGAGTTTAAAGAAACAATCAATTGTTACTCTCTCGACTTGTGAAGCTGAATACGTGGAAGCGACATCATGTACGTGCCATGTTATTTGGTTGAGAAGATTGCTGAAGGAACTCAATTTTCCACAAATTGAAGCCACAATGATTTGTGTTGATAACAAATCAGCGCAAACACTTGCAAAGAATCCAGTGTATCGTGATCGAAGCAAGCACATAGACACAATCTGAGAATGCATTGCTAAGAAAGAGGTAGAGCTCAAGTATGTGAAATCTCATGATCAAATTGCGGATATCTTTACAAAGCCTCTCACGTTTGAAGATTTTCAAAGATTGAGATCAAATCTTGGAGTAAAGAAGAAAAATCAAAATTAAGGGAGGGATTTGTGGGAATAAAATCTTCACAACAACTAGTTTGGTAGTCATATTTGTTGAACTTACTTGCCACAAATGTGAAAGTTTGAAGCCACAAATGTGAAAGTTGGCAGCCACATTTGTGGAAGTTGGTAGTCAAAGTTTGGTAGAGTTTTGGTATAGTTTGACAATCAAACTTTGTGAAAATTGGCTACCACATTTATGTCACTAATGATGTAATCAAGAGGTTCAAAAACTCTATAAATAGAGTAGTAATTGAACACTTGAAGACACACCAAAAATAGAGAAACAATAGAGAGTAGAGAGAGTAATCCACATACTACTTCTTAGTTTGTGAGAAAAATAGTGTGGAAGTAATATGATTGTGAGTCCTAAGAAATAAAAGAGTGTTGAGTAGTAGTCTTTTGACAATACCAAGTTTTTCATCAATATTATTGTATTACTTATTTGGGTATCATATTTACCTTATTTTAATATTTGGTGGAGTATTTACACTCTTCCTATTGCTATTTAGTTTAGACATTATCCTGGGTGTGATTATCATTTTGTCCAACATCGAGGTCGGTCGGAATTTCGATTGGCGGACTATACAATGGAAAATCAATTACAACTGTCCATGACCAGTCCTACGACATCGTTCTCGAACTTGTTCGACTCGCAGAAGGAAAACCTCTATAGCTAGATTTATCAGCTCCAAAACATCATTGTACAACAATGTAACCTCACTGGTATTAATCCCCTCTCTCAAGAGATGGTTAGTTTTCTTAATTTTTGTTTTTTTTTTCCTGAAGTTTCTTTTATTTGAGTACTTGTTTCTCTTAAAATTCTGAATTTGCATCTTGTAATTTGTTGGTCGTGATTGTTTTAGGAAATGTAGGAACTAGCATTGGTTAAGTTGACAGTTCATTAAGTTTTATGGTTAACTAGATTCACCTTTTACAGTACAGAAATGGTAATGAATTTATGTGTATGTAAGTCATAAGTGTAACATATTATATATGGTTGTACAATTGAAGGATTAATAAATAACTTGAGATTAGCAGTGTGTATCCAATTTTTTGGGTTGAGGGATAGCATGTCTTATAGTTTATGTTTATCCAGAAGGTTAGTAAAAACAATTGCTACATTGTGGCATATTTTGCATTTAGAAAAGTTAAAGTCTTGGGTGTATTTTATGTGCCAGAATTTATTCCCAGAATTTTTTTCCTTAATTAAATTGTATTTCAGTGTTTTGTGTTACCTTGAATTGTGGAAAATGCGAAAAATATTTTTTATCAAAAGGAAAAGGATAACTTCCGTCACTAGTGGACAGAAGTCATTCTCCATTATGATTATTCTAGTTCTTAGTCCACATTATATGTTCCAATCAGTTCATGCATAGATATTGATTTTAACTTTCAATACTCAAAGTTATCACAAAAAATGTTATCTCATACCCCATATAATTGTTGTACATTAGACAATTTACAAAACAGAACATGGGGGTACAGTGATTTATAGTAAAACATCTTTCTTGTAGGATTTTTTTGGGCTAATCCCTCAGACTAGGTGGTGCAAGGTTTGAAAATCGGAATAAATTTTGTGGGTTACCTATCATGATTCCAGATTTTTGTTGGTTTTTTATTTCAGAATATGAAATTGCATCTTGAATATACGGGCTGAAGAATAGACAATATTGTTCAAAATTCAGATATATTTTGATGAAAGAACAAACATTAATGATTAACGAAGATGTACACTTATATTTAACATATTATCAAAAATATATAAATGTTTAGTTGAATTTATATTTTATATAAAATAATTTATTCGTCATGTCAAATATTTTTAATGGTAAATTAAGAAGAAGAAGAATTATAATGAAAATTTTAAACTATGTTTAGTTGTGGGATCCATATTTAAGTGGAATATAAAATAATTTATTTTGTCAGACTAGGTGGTGCAAAGTTTCATGTTCAGTGTAATGTATTCTTACAGGACTAATTAAGACGTTCCACATCAAGATAGGTAACCCGCAAAATTTGCTCCACGGTGATCATTTTGCTCATCAAATTAAGAAGAACACGAAGAGACAATGATAAAAGATCATATTAACACATTAATAAATTATAAAAATATATAAATGTTGATCTGAGTTTCTATATATAGCATACAAAATAATTTATTGTATGCCAAAATTTATTTGTTATGCCAAAATTATTTAATGTTAAATAAAGAAGAAAAAGAATTATAATGAATTTTTTTTTATTATGTTTATTTTGGGTTCACAGTTACATGACATATAATTTATTCTGAAATACAAAATTATGTTAATATTTTGAAATACAAATCATATGTGACTAATATCATTCAATATAGATCAAGTTTAACATAATAGTGCTAGAGTTTTGGTTCATACTACTTCCGATTTGAATTATACGACTCACAATATGCTTATTTTTCTGATTAGTTCTTCACTGAAGTATTATTATGTTAGCAATAAAGCACATTCTTTATATGGTTTCAAGTAATATTTTTCAGCTTCAATCCATTTCCACCTTCTTAAAAAAAAAGAGCTGAATTAATATAGGGGAGAAGTTCAGAAATTACTAAAATTGAGGATAAAAAATGAAACAAAAAGCCTTTGATATTAGCTGATGGAGTCATGTTCAATGGGTTTGTTTTTATTTTTTATTTTATTTTTTTTTAAAAAAAATTATACAAAAATATGCTTACCTAATGTAACTGTTGATATTCTAAAAAGAAAAACTTTTGGGTCTGTTTGGAAAGTCACCAGGTAATGAAAATTTATGTAATTATTAGGACAGTAATTGTAGGCCTAGTAATTACACAACCTTAGTAATTATGTTGATCTGTTTGTTGCTACAATGTAATTACAGTGTAATTACAAGTGTATTGTTTGGTTGCACAAGTGTAATCATAAGGTTTTATTAAAATTATTTATATTAGACAAAGAAGGACTTTTATAAATGATATTAAATTGAATATTTAAGATATATATTGTCTTTTGAAAATATATCAATTAATAAACATATGTTCTTAACTAATGTTATAAAAATAAATAAAAAATAATTGATTTATAATTTTCAATTTAATATATTTTTATTAAATTTATCATAAAAACTAAAAGTATAGAATTTCTATGAACATCATGAAATGCATATTTGACAAAAATATTGATATTATAAATATAATGTCATAAAATTATAAAACGTTTGACAACAAGATAATTTATCGAGTCTAACTTAAAAAATAGCTTGTAACGTAAAATATCGAGTTAATACTCCTAAAAAAGGAAATTGAAAAATATAACATAAGTTCTAACTTCAAAACAAAAATTTAACATAATACTCTTATGTCGAATTTCAACAAAACACACATAAATATGATTTAAAAGAAAAAAGAAATTGTAAGTCCATAAATTTATTCAACAATGAATTCAATGTTAATTTAAAATTAGAATACAAACAAAATTGCACTAATGATTTTTTTTTACATAATATGAAAATTTGCATGGAATCACATGAAGTAAAAGTGGAGAATAAGAAGTACATGAAATATTAAAAAAAAATATTTTAGAAAATATTAGAATAATAAAAAAAATTAAATAATTAAAAAATACATTAAAACGAAAAAAAATAAAAATAGAAATTAAAAAGTAATAAGGTAGTAATTACACCATTAATTACCAACAATTCACAGTCTCCCCTATGAATTGAAGAGTGTAATTACATGTTGCCAATTACACAAATTACATGATGACCATATAATAACATGGCCAACCAAACAATGCAGGTAGTGTGTAACGACCCGAACCGTTGTTAATTAAGAAGGGCTAAATGTTTTTAAAAACAACTTTCAATTTAATTTTTTTTTTGCGTGGGGGGGTAAGAAAAATAAAAAATTGAAGTTAAAAATAGTTTTTAAAAACAAGCTTTAAATTATTTTATTTGGGGGGAGGGGGAGTGATTTGAGAGTAGGGACAAAATAAATTGATTTTTTCAACAACAAAAATTGTAATTTGAAGTTGAAAGAGAGTTTTGAAATTTCCTTAAATTTGAGGAAAATGAGTTGATTTGGAAAACATTTTCCAAAATATTTAACCCAACCAAAACTGAGAAAATCGGAAAACATTACCAAACACACCCTTACCAGTTATGAAAACTGAAATAGAGGAGTTTTAATATATCTCTCGGATAAAACAAGCTATGTCTCATCAAGCAGAAGTGTTATCTACTTTCAAACGGCTTGAGATCTGTAGAAGGAACTGTAAGATAAACATAGTCAACCAAATGGTTCAAAACTTTTTCAATCACAAAGAGATTTCAATAACATCAACCAAGGATCAAGTGACCCAACAATCTCAAAAAACTTAAAGTTTTGAATACTTTTATGCTATATACCTGTGAATGTAACTCAATCATAAAATGAATGAAGATATCAGATTGATGCAAATGAGATCAATTTGTTTGGTGTTTCCTATAAGATTAAATACTTTAACATGTATCAGGATTTTGAACACGATAATCTTACATAGAGATCGTTAGAGTCACATACCTTTTGCGGAAGACATCATCACAGAGAAAGCGGAAGCGTTAGTCGTAAATTGATTTCTACCTCCTTACCCTAGCCTTACTGTAACATCTCGCAACTAGAAAGAACTAGAAGGAAGTTTAAAATCTGGAAATAGTTATTTTTGGAGAGTATAACGAAATCTGGAAAATTTTAAGTAAATTAAAGTGAGTTTTTGGTCAACTTCAAACTACCATAACTCCTAGCTCAGGATGTGTTAGGTGTAATTCCAGATATGGTTGGAAATCTCTTGGAATGATCTTTCCAACACCACTAATTTTGCGCAATTCCGAGTTTGTATGAGTAAGTTATACCCTTTGAAAATTGAGTTGTTCGAATAAGGAACTGCCCAATCCGGATATTGAAGGATAGATTGGTCTTTACCTTACCCAATCAATTAAATCCGTTTTTAATAAAATAATGGGGTCAAAACTGAGTTAGTTCAGTTTACACTTTTGAGAAATAGAGTTAGGGCTTTTGGAGAAAGGACGCAAGAGAAAAGAGAAGAGGAAAAGCAGGATTCGCCAAGAATGATCGATTTTGGTTGCGGATTCGCTAAGGAATTGACCCTACAAGGTATGTGAGTCCTTCATAGCATTGGTTTCATTCACCCACGCGCCAAACATGATTAGTTCAACAGAATTCGTCCTAAAAGAGTTTGAGTATTGATGATCTTATTACTTATTCTTGAATTTGATTGTTGTTCTTGAATTGGGATGAATTGAGGAGTTTCTGAGATCGTTACTTCGTATTATAGAGTCATTTTGAATTAGGTTCTTAGGTACATTTGCTGGGTATTTGTAGCTAAAAGAGATTTGAGAAAAAGAACCGAGATTGGGTGAATTGAGGTTGGAAAACGAAGAAGAAATTTCGTCGGGCGAAATTTGGCATCAGTGGCGTGTCGCGCGCCTAGCCCCCAGTTTTGAAAATTCTGCTTCGCGTCGCGGAGCTGACACGAGGTGTTCTGCCTCAAAAGACATTTTTGGAACAAAAATTAAATTATGCCTCTGCATCGCGGACCCACCTTCAAATATTGATTTTTGGTCTTTTCTCATGTTTAACTATCTAGAATCATTCCTAAACAACATGAGATCCTTCCAAACCCAAATCTTAATCCTTGAATCTATAATTCAATTCAAGGGTCAGTTAATAGTCGAGTCAAGAGAGGTTAAGATCAAAGTCAAGAGTCTAGTAAGAGAAGTTCATTTCAAGTTTTCATAAGTCTTTTACAAACGTTTTAACCTTGTTTTAAGACTTAAGTTTTGAAGTTGAGAAAAGAGTAAGAGCAAAGTTCATTTTCTTTAAAATGATATATGGAAACTAAGTATTTCCAAGAGTAAATGTTTTCACATTTAAGATGAGAGGAAACTGAGATTTCCAAAAGAGTTATGAAGAAGAAACAAGGGGAACATTGATTCCAAGAGATCTTTTAAACTAAGTTTGAGTAATTATCTCAAACCAGAGAAGAAAATGTTTTAAAAAAAACATATGAGCTAAGTATAATTTTGGGAGTAGTATTGAGCACCGATATGAGGACGAGAGTTCAAATTAACTCAAGCCCCCGTAAACCATGTAGCCATCATGGGCAGAAAAAGAGTCATACTATTTAGATGATTCCTTAATGCTTTTCAGCATAGACTAGTGAATCCACTTAGTAGTTCAGGTTCTATACCGATTGTAAGGTATAGGACGGTCCTTGGCAACGTGAGGTAAAACGTTGTACCATCACTTAGGCTCATAGTGATGGTTGTCGGTTAGAGAATCTCCCACATAAGTTATTTTTTTTTATATACATTAGTTTATTGTATTTTTACATACATTTCAGAGTTATGTTGTATCCTTGTATATACAAATAGTTGACATCATGTTTTTAAACAGTTTTTCTTTATATTGCACTTGGTTTAAACTGCTTTATATTGAAATGAGTTCAGTTAAATATTCATGAGTTGAGAAGAGCCAAGGTAAGTGTTTCTTTCATAATCTCTTTTGAGCCTATGTTTGTTAGCATTCCAACTCACATACTCGTACATTCAATGTACTGATGTTAGTTGGCCTGCATCGTATTATGATGCAGACACATGTAACCAGGATCAACATCCAGCACTTCGTTGATCCAGCTTGAGCATTCAGAGTCAGAGGTGAGCCTCCTTTCATTTCGGAGGACTCTTTTATTCGCTTTCTAGTTTAGTTCATTAGGATGTTGTGGGGTTTGTCCCGACATACATCTTAGTTGTTTAGAGGCTTCATAGATAGTTAGTAGTTCAGCTGTCTTTACATTATCATTCAGATATTGTTTAAAGACTGATTTTCCATTTTGTCTAAACTATTATTTCTCAAGTTATGCATAAGTTCTATTTTTCTTATGTCTAAGTCTTCTGTTGAGTTAAGTAAGCCAGACCAAAGGTTAGCTTAAGGCCTGCAATGGTCTTCGAGTGCCAGTCCCGTCCAGGGTGTAGGCTCAGGGAGTGACAAACTTTGTATCAGAGCCCAGAGTTCAAGAGTCCTAGGAAGTCTATGAAGCCGTGTCTGTAGCGTCCTAGTTATCTATGTGAAGCGCGCCACATCTATAATTAGGAGGCTGCAACATTTAGGAACTATCTCACTTCTTTCACATTTATTTCATGCGATAGAGTTAACCTCTATAAAATTTCCTTCTAATTCGTGCTTGCGTGTGTTTCAGATAATCATGCCTCCACGAAGAGCTGTCAGAGGTCGTCCGGCGAGACGCATTATTGAGGAACAAGAGTTACCCAATGCACCTGAAGTGCACCCTCACGAAGAAGTCACTAATGCTGAGTTCCGTGAGTCTATCTAGATGTTGAGCCAAGCTGTGACTAACCAGGTTGGGCAGCAAAGAGGAGTTCGACAAGAAGAGGTTGACACTTCAAGGATTCGTGAGTTCTTAAGGATAAATCCTCAAAGTTTCACTGGTTCAAGCACTACTGAGGATTCAGAGAACTTCATTGAGAAGCTGAAAAAGGTATTCGATGTTATGCATATTGCTGGTACTGAGAGAGTTGAGCTAGCTGCATACTAGATGAAGAATGTTGCTAGGACCTGGTTTGATCAGTGGAAAAGGGGTAGAGTTGAAGAAGCATCACCTGCGAGTTGGGCCTATTTTGAGGAAGCTTTCTTGGGGTGTTTCTTTCCCCGAGAACTGAAAGAGGCCAAGGTACGTGAGTTCCTCACACTTAAGCAAGATTCTCTAAGTGTGCATGAGTATGGATTGAAGTTCATCCAACGATCTTGTTATGTTCCGGAGATGGTTAAGGACATGACAAGTAAAATGAGCTTGTTCGTTGTTGGGTTTGGCTGTCTTTCAAGCAAAGATGGCCGGGCAGCAATGCTTATTGGGGAATGGACATATCAAGGTTGATGGTTTATGTGCAGCAGGTTGAGGAAGAGAAGCTGAGAGACAGGAAATAGTTCAGAAATAAGAAAGTGAAGATAGGAAATGAGTCTGGGCAGCAGAAGGGTAGTGTGAATCGTTCATCCTTTCAGAAGCAAAAGGGGCCTGCACCATCATCTGCTAGTGCACCTGCACCTAAGAACAAAGGTGAGTATAATGGCCAGAATTCACAGAACTTCGGAGCTAGACCAGCACAGTCTCAAGGTAGTGTGGTACAAGGAGGTAGTTGGGCTCCTATATGTGGTAGAAACCACTCAGGTAAGTGTCGTGATGGTTAGACAGGTTGTTTCAAGTGTGGGCAAGAGGGACATTTCTTGAAAGAATGTCCTAAAAATAAGCAAGGTAGTGGAAATCTAGGCAATAAAGCCCAGTCTTCATCAGTTGCTCCACCAGACAGGGCTGCACCTAGAGGAGAAACTTTCGGTACTGGCGTAGGAGCAAACCGCCTCTATGCAATCACGAGTTGCCAAGAGTAAGAGAACTCTCCAGATGTTGTCACTGGTATGATCAAAGTCTTTACCTTTGATGTTTATGCTTTGCTAGACCCAGGAGCAAGTTTATCTTTTGTAACCCCTTATGTTGCAAATAATTTTGATGTTATTCCTGAGAAACTATGTGAACCTTTTTGTGTTTCTACACCTGTTGGAAAGTCTATTCTAGCTGAGTGAGTTTATCGTGATTGTTCCATTTCTATCAATCACAAGAGCACCATGACTGATTTAGTTGAGTTAGACATGGTGGATTTTGATGTCATTCTAGGTATGGATTGGCTTCATGCCTGTTATGCATCAATAAATTGTAAAACTCGAGTTGTCAAGTGTTAGATTCCTAATGAGCCAGTCATAGAGTGGAGTAGTAGTTCAGCAGTGCCTAAGGGTTGTTTCATTTGGTACCTTAAGGCGAGAAGGTTAGTTTCAAAGGGTTGTATATATCACTTAGTCCGAGTTAATGACTCAAGTGTTGAGGTACCTCCCATTCAGTCAGTTCCTATAGTAAAAGAGTTTTCAGAAATCTTTCCTGATGACCTACCCGGAGTCCCTCCTGAGAGAGAAATAGACTTCGGTATAGACATCATTCCAGATACTCATCTTATCTCTATTTCGCCATACAGAATGGCACCAGCAGAGTTGAAAGAGTTGAAAGAGCAGTTAAAGGTCCTGTTAGGTAGGGGCTTCATTCGACCAAGTGTTTGACCTTGGGGAGCTCCAGTCTTGTTTGTGAGAAAGAAAGATGGTTCCCTTAGAATGTGTATAAATTACTGCCAATTGAACAAGGTTACCATCAAGAATAAGTATCCTCTTCCTAGGATTGATGACCTTTTCTATCAGCTGCAGGGTGCTTCCTATTTCTTGAAAATTGATCTCAGATCAGGCTACCATCAGTTGAAAGTTAGGGAATGTGATATTCCAAACACAGCATTCAGGACCCATTATGGTCATTATGAGTTTCTTGTCATGTCGTTTGGTTTAACTAATGCACCAGCAGCGTTCATAGACCTTATGAATAGAGTCTTCAAAGCTTATTTAGATATGTTTGTTATCGTCTTTATTGATGGCATACTAATCTATTCAAGGAATGAAGAAGATCATGCTAGTCATCTCAGAATAGTTCTTCAGACTTTGAAAGATAGAGAGTTGTATGCCAAGTTCTCTAAGTGTGAGTTTTGGCTTGAGTCTGTGGCGTTTTTGGACCACATAATTTCCGGTAATGGGATTAGAGTTCATACTTAGAAAATTAAGGCAGTGTTGAATTGGCCTAGACCCACATCTCCAACTGATATTAGGAGTTTCTTGAGTTTGGCTGGCTATTATAGAAGGTTTGTAGATGGTTTTTCATCCATTTCGACCCCTTTGACGAAGTTGACTCAGAAGACAGTGAAATTTCAATGGTCTGAAGCTTATGAAAAAAACTTTTAGGAATTGAAGAAGAGGTTGACTACTGCTCCAGTTTTGACCTTACCAGCAGGTACTCAATGTTTTGTGGTGTATTGTGATGCATCTAAAGTTGGTTTGGGTTGTGTGTTAATGCAGAATGACAAAGTTATAGCTTATGCCTCCAGAGAGTTGAAAGTTCATGAGAAGAACTACCCAACCCATGATCTAGAGTTGGCTGCTGTAGTTTTCGCTTTGAAGATATGGCACCATTATTTGTATGGTGTTCATGTGGATGTGTTCACCGATCACAAGAGCCTCCAATGTGTTTTCACTCAGAAAAAGCTTAATCTCAAACAGAGAAGGTTGTTAGAGTTACTGAAGGACTATGACATGAGTATTCTTTTCCACCCAGGTAAGGCAAATGTTGTTGTTGATTCCTTGAGCAGGTTGTCTATGGGTAGTACAACCCATGTTGATGAAGAAAAGAGAGAGTTAGTGAAAGATGTGCATAGACTTGCACGCTTAGGAGTTCGACTGATGGATTCCACAGAAGGAGGAATAGTGGTGACGAATGTGGTTGAATCATCACTAGTGTCAGAAGTAAAAGAAAAGCAAGACCAAGATCCCATTTTGCTAGACTTAAAGGAAAATGTTCATAAGCAAAGAGTATTAGCTTTTGAACAAGGGGGAAATGGTGTATTGAGATATCAAGGTAGATTGTGCGTACCTATGGTGGATGGACTCCAAAAGAGAATCATGGAGGAAGCTCATAGCTCCAGATATTCCATTCATCCGGGTTCCACAAAGATGTATCGTGATTTGAGAGAAGTGTATTAGTGGAATAGCATGAAGAAGGGCATTGCAGAGTTTGTTGCTAAGTGTCCAAATTGCCAACAAGTGAAAGTAGAGCACTAAAGGCCCGGTGGTTTGGCTCAGAATATAGAACTTCCGGAATGGAAGTGGGAGATGATCAATATGGATTTCATCACAGGTTTGCCAAGGTCTCGCAGACATCATAATTCTATTTGGGTGATTGTCGACATAATGACAAAATCAGCCCATTTTCTGCCGGTAAAGACTACCGATACAGCAGAAGATTATGCTAGGCTATATATTCAGGAGGTGGTAAGACTTCATGGAGTTCCAGTCTCCATTATTTCAGATAAAGGTGCACAATTTACTGCACAATTCTGGAAATCTTTTCAGAAAGGTTTGGGTTCAAAGGTGAACTTAAGTACTGTCTTTCATCCTCAGACTGACGGGCAAGTAGAGCGCACTATTCAAACATTGGAAGATATGTTGACGGCTTGTGTGATTGATTTCGAAGGGAATTGAGATGATCACCTATCTCTCATTGAGTTTGTGTATAACAACAGTTATCACTCTAGCATCCAAATGGCTACTTATGAAGCTCTGTATGGGAGAATATGCAGATCTCCTATTGGATGGTTTGAAATTGGTGAAGCAGGGTTGATAGGACCAAATTTAGTTCACCAAGCTATGGAGAAGGTGAAAGTGATTCAAGAGAGATTGAAAACAGCACAGAGTCGTCATAAATCCTACACTGATATTAGGAGAAGGGCGTTAGAGTTTGAGGTAGATGATTGGGTATATTTAAAAGTTTCACCCATGAAGGGTGTTATGAGGTTTGGTAAGAAGGGGAAGCTTAGTCCCCGGTATATTGGACCTTATAGAATAGCCAAGAGGATTGGCAGTGTAGCTTATGAGTTGGAGCTACCACAGGAATTAACAGCGGTTCATCCGGTGTTTCACATCTCCATGTAGAAGAAGTGCATGGGCAATCCTTCACTGATCATATCAACTGAAGATATTGAGATCAAGGACAGCCAATCTTATGAGGAGATTCCGATTCAGATTCTAGATCGCCAAGTTCGCAAGTTGAGAACAAAGAAGGTTACGTCAGTCAAAGTCCTTTGGAGGAACCAATTTGTTGAAGAAGCTACTTGGAAAGCTGAAAAGGATATGAATAAGAGATATCTACATCTATTTGACACCTGAGAAAATGCAGACCAAGGTACTAATTTTCTTCTTAGTACTATCTAAATTATGAGTGAGCATGTTCTTTGTTTGAAATTGCTTTTGGGATGTTTGAACTTGATGTTACCACCCTTAGCTTAGTAAGAGTAAATCTCATTCGAAGACGAATGTTCCCAAGGGGGAGATATTGTAACATTTCTCAACTAGAAAGAACTAGAAGGAAGTTTAAAATCTGGAAATAGTTATTTTTGGAAAGTATAAGGAAATCTGGAAAATTTTAAGTAATTTAAACTGAGTTTTTGGTCAACTTAAAATGACCATAACTCCTAGCTCAAGATGAGTTAGGTGTAATTCCAGATATGGTTGGAAATATCTTGGAATGATCTTCCCAACGCCGCAAATTTTGTGTGATTCTGAGTTCATGTGAGTAAGTTATGCCCTTTGGAGGTTGGGCTGTTCGAATCAGGAACTGCCCAATCCGGATTTTAAAGGGTAGTTTGGTCTTTTCCTTACCCAATCAATTAAATTCATTTTTAATAAAATAATGGGGGTCAAAACTGAGTTAGTTCAGTTTACACTTTTGAGAAATAGAGTTAGGGCTTTTGGAGAAAGGACGCAAGAGAAAAAAGAAAAGAAAAAAGGAAAAGCAGGATTCACCAAGATCGATCGATTTTGGTTGCAAATTATATATATATATATATATATATATAT
>JAJOOH010020911.1:0-14391 GCA_029582605.1 Solanum gracilifrons | reverse complement strand
ATATTAATATTTAATTTATTTATTTATGTATAATATTGATTGAAAATTTGAATATGCATATTTTCATTAAAAAATTTCTAATAGATCTTTAAAATAGTTTCTCTTATAAAATAGTCTTAGTATTAAAAGTACATAGTGGTTTAATTTGTGGAATAGTTTTTAAATTTATTTTTCTTGATACTTTGAATTATATTTAAGTCGTCATGTTAATATTATATTAATATTTAATTTATTTATTTATGTATAATATTTATTGACAATTTGAATATTCATATTTTCATTAAAAAAAATCTAATAGATCTTTAAAATAGTTTCTCTTTATAAAATAGTCTTAGTATTAAAAGTACCATTTTCCGTGATTTGACTCTCAAAAAACTTTTTAAAACAGATTAGTCAAACACGATTTGCTTATCAAAAGCACTTTTTAAATAAATTAGCCAAACACAAATTATTATTTTTTCAAAAGCACTTTTTTTAAAAAAGCGATTTAAAAAAAGTGCTTCTAAAAATAAGCAGTTTTTAGCAGCAATACCAAACAGGCTCTTAAAGTCTATTTGACATTACTGCTAAAAACAACTTATTTTTAAAACCACATTTTTAAAAATGACTTTATAGAAAAGTGTTTTTGAAAAAAAAAAGAAGCAATTTGTGTCTGACTAGTTCATTTGAAAATGTTTTTCATAAGCAATTTGTATTTGGTTGATTTTCTTAAAAAGTGTTTTTAAGAGTCAAATTTACAAAAAGGGACAACTTTTAATGTACTTCTAATATTAAAATTATTTTATAGAGAGAAAATATTTTAAATATCTATTATAAAAAATTAATTAATTTTTTTAAAAAAATTAAAATTTACATGTTTAAATTTTCAATCAATATTATACTTTTTTGGGAGGCTGAAATCTTTAATTGTTATTTTTTTCTTTTTTCTAATCTTGTAAAAATATTTTTTTTATACGTAAAATAATATAAATATATAAAATAATAATATATAAACGTAAAATAAAATAAATATATAAAAATAATAATATATAAACGTAAAATAAATTATAAAATTTATCATGTAAAATAAAAAATGAAAATTTTACCAAACTTATGAAATATGCTAATTAATTAATGAGAAATATATTATAAATATGTATATATGAAAAAGATATTTTGGTCTTGAGAAAAATAATTTTTTATTTCTTCTTCTACAATTTGTGAAAAACAAAAACTTTTAATTTCTTCCCAACAGTAGAAAAATTGCTCTGCTTTCATTTAAAGGCACTTTTACTAATTTTCCAAACACTTAATTTTTCAAAAAAAATATTTTTTCTCAAAATAAGTGTTACTGGCCTCCCAACAACAATGTCAAACAAGCTCTTAATACATATAAAAGAACTTTCGCATATAGTCACTCAAAAATAGTCTAATTACGCTCAATACCTATACTTTGCTAATTACCATTTGTAGCTACATGTTATAGGGATGAGAGTGGCAAGCGAGATTGGGAGAGAGAGGAGAGAGGGCAGAGAGTGGAGAGAGGTGAATTGTATATCAGTTAGATAATTGTATATTATACATATGTATTTGTATATTCTGGTGAGCGAGATTGAGAGAGGGGGGAGAGAGGGAAATAATTTGTATAATTCGCAAGTACGTCTGTATAATTCATGTGTTTTTGTATAATTGAGTAATATAAAGTCTAGAATTATACAAATACGATAAAACTCAAAATAACGAATTGATACAAACATAAACATATGAAATTTAAATAATTATACAAAATATTTATACAAATTACATTAGATAAATCTATCTATATATAATAGGAGAAGATAAATTGCCACATGTCAGCACCACAAAAAAAGAATTTTATGAATTACAAATATTAATTTAAAATATAAAAATCTAAAAATAAAAATAAAAATTGCAATCACTAAAAAAACAGTGTTTTAACATTTAGAACTCTTCTTCTTCTTCCTTTCTTTTGGAAGTTTTCAAATTTAATATTAATTATTTATTTAAAATAAATTTCAATTAAACAAACATATTTGAATCTATATTTTATTATATAGTAAAATAAATAAATAATAATAATAATAATAATCTTAATTATTAAATTAATTTAAAATCCAAAAATAAAAATAAAAAATTACAAAAAAGGAAAAATAATTGGAAAAAACGTAATACTATTTTTTAAAACATAAAAGTAACCAACCCGCTTTTTTTTGGAAAAATACTTATAACTATCTTTCCACAACCTCCTTATTTATAGCAAAACAAATAATAATAATAATAATAATAATAATAATAATAATAATAATAATAATTAAATTTATTAAATTAAGTTTAAAATCCGATAAAAACGAGAAAAAATAACAAATTTAAAATGAAAAAAAAAACTGAAAAAACACGTAATACTATTTTAAAAAAACATGACAGAATAGTTAAGTGGTAATATGCTTTGTCCATTATCTATATTTTATAATTTTATAATAATAATGATAATATTATAAACAAATATAAAATGAAAAAAAAAAACTGAAAAAAACGCAACAATATTTTTTAAACATAAAAGTAAACAATCCACTTAATACTATTTTTCTTAAAATATGACAGAGTAGTTACTTTTTGAATTTGATTTTTTTTTATGACATAGTAGTTACTTTTTGAATTTGAATTTAAAGTGATTATCTAAAATTGTTCTACCCATTATCTAAATTTTCTATATATACATAAATAAGTTCAACTAAGAAAATTAATGGATCTTTTCTTCTTCAAATGTGTAATGTTATTTGTGTTTCAATTATTCTTTTCTCATCTTTTTCTTTGGATGCGAATACGTATATTATTTGATGCCAGAAGAAAAATCGAATATATTTGCAAAGGAATAAGTGAAAGTACAAGAAGAAGAACAACAATATTTATCAAAGTCAAAATCCTCTACGCATGATGATATTTTTAGATTTATCATGTCTTGTGGTGATTTTTTTTTTTTCATTTCATTCAATTTGATTTGTTTCTGTTCTATTTTGAACTTGAATTCTTTAGATTGAATGAGTATATTCTTTTTTATTTACATTTGTAATCTTTGATAATTTTTAATTTTATTATCTTCTGTTGATTTTCTTATTCAATAATTGATACTATGTTTTTTCTATTGAATTATTGTTCATATTCTTACATTAATTAAAACGGTAAATATGTGCAAATTGAAAATCTTAATTGTTATGAAATCATTAATTAATATAATAATATCTATAAATGTGTAATATCATTTATTGTTATGGTTTATGCATGTTAGCCCATTTTTTAATATTTTCTTAGTAATAAACTTGTGTGTAAAAAAATATTACAATACGAACAAAAAATTTAAATCTAAATGTATTGTAAAAACAAAAAAATTAGAAATATCTTATCAATTTAAAATAATAATACCAAATTAGATGAGTTTTCAAGATATGTCCTTATAATCACTAATTTACAAGTGATCTTTTATTATCTATAAATGTAATGACATGTAGTTAATTAAAATGCAATCAATAGGTCATATTTTCAGTACTTAAATATAGTTGATCAATTATTTATATTCGATTTATTTCGTAATAATACTCTTATTGAGTTCTTTCAAGTGAGGAAGAACACAATTTGTTCAATGCAAAAGTTGAGTCAGCATTGAAACAAACGTAATGTACTATAATTTTTATTTTATTTTATAGTGTATATTTTATATTTATATATCTATCAAACAACATAATTATATGTCTTTTTTTTAAAAATCTCAAATTTCAATAACTGTTTAACCGTAGTTGATTATCTATTTACTCCTTAAATTAATTTTTTTTATAACTGCTCCGTTTTTTATCAAAAAAACTATATTCAAATATTTAGAATAAAAACTGATAAATTCCCACATGAAAAAAGAATAAAAACTATTTTGTCTCACCCGTGATTCGCTATACGTCATGTTTTTTCTAAAATAAATGCAAATGTTTGGCATACAATTTGTAATTTTTTTTAAAAAAAATACTGTTGAATAGAAATAATATAGTTTGTTAGTCTACTATTATTGAAGTTTATTTTAAATTTGAAATATATATATATATATATTATTTTATTTAACTGAGAAGGAAGTATTTTTTAAATTTATTTTTAAAAATATATATAGTATTATTTAATGTAGCATGTAGGTAAGAAAAGTAAATTAAAGCACCTCCCACCACAATTTTTACACTTTGTACAGTGTACACAGATAGAGAGAAAAAAAAAAGGAGACCTTATTTGTAACACAACTAAAACATACATTTTGAGACAATCTATCTACTTATTGTATTTTAGCATTTTGTATCCATTACTCATTTAATTCTATATAAATAATTCATATAACATTTGATGGTCTTACCAAATTCATATTTTATGATAAATTTGTGTCATATTTGATTTTTGTTCATAATTTTTGGGCTACATAGCATTATGGTCGTCAATGAAAAAATTATTATGTTGTTGTATGGACATGAAAATTACAAACATATCATTCAAGTATTCAATATGTGTTAAGAAGTGATGAGAAACTTGCTATGCTAATCACCATAATAATTATGCAAGAGTAACTCATGAATGGAAAGGTGTCACTCATTAAAGAGAGTAGAGATTCGAGTCCTCTTCAAGGCGTAATTTTAAGAAATACTAATTTAAAATAATTTTTTCATATAAACAAATGTATAATATATGTTCGAGAATAATATACAACATAATTATTTTATTTTATATATACGCACATCGCACGTGTACGTATACTAGTTATATTATATAAAATCAAAAAACTACACGTTTATACAAACTTTAAAAAGTTATACACAAAAAGATTGAATGTATATGATGACAAAACAGAAAAATCAAAAGAAAACATCGTCATATACAAATACAAACCAAACGAAGAATTGTTAGTTGCGAATTATACAAATGTGGCGAAGTATACAAACTTGAAGTCAGCCCACATAATTAATGGTTAATGTTAGTCGCGAGTGGTGATTATAGCAAACTATAGCTATGATGAGTAATTAAGTAGTATCAGTTTGCTTAACCGCGCTTAATTTTCCCATACATTAGCATGTTTAAAGACCAAATTATCCCTCAAAACCTCTTTACATCTATTCCACCATAATTGTGGAGGATATTCTTGTAAATAACTATTTCTATACAGTGCATGTTATATTTAAGAGTAAATTGTAGGTTTAGCAAACATAAAAATCATATTTGTATGTTATAGCTATAGTTTGTATAATTGTGTTCCATACCAAACTTTATGTTTGCTATGACTATTAATATGTATATTTCGGTATACATATACAAAAGATCAATTGTATAATCTGTTTCGGTATACATATACAAAAGAATCAATTGTATAATTTGTGTTTGTATAAAGCGAGAAAAAGAGAAAGACAAGAAACTGGGCTGGGGAAGATCTGTATTTGTATAATTATAAGTGTATATGACGAAAATATATGTATTTGTATTTGAATATACAATTTTCTCTCGCTTTATACAAACACAAACACAAATTATACATTTGCGTTTATATAAAGTGAGAGAGGCGAGTGAGAGTGGCGAGCGAGATTCTCTGGGGGGAGAGACAAACGAAAAGATATGTATATATATAGTTATCTCTCACTTTATACAAACACAAACACATTTTATACATTTGTGTTTGTATAAAAGTGAGAGAGACGAGAAAACGAGAGTGGCGAGCGAGAATTTCAAGGAGAGAGGCGAATGCAAACAGTTTGCTACGAGTTACAATTAAATCAAACTGTGGTTATAACATTTAATTTGAATTAATAGTTTGTTGTTTTATACAATTTTCCTATATTTAACACACCAATCCAAACAATGCATAAGAAATAATGTATGTATAATTAATGCAAGCATAACTAATACAAGCATTACTAATACACTATATTTAACATTATTTTTATATAGTCTACCAAACTACTCGTTAATGTGATAATTTATTACCATATAAAAATATATATAACTTATTTTGGAATAAAAAAGTTATAATTATTTAATCAACATCAATTAACAAAAAATAAATTTATGAACAAATATTCACTTTCTTTTCGTCACTAATTTAACAAATAATAAAGAGTAAACTATAAAATGGGGGTAATTTAAATTAAATAACAATACAAATATTATAAAGAACAAATTTGACTTTACTCCAATCCTTTCCATAAAAAGTTACCTTTTTCCAAACCTATAATTTATTTTATATATATAAGGAGAAGGAATTCACATTATATATTAGACCTTATATAGTAAAAAAATATAGAATGGGAGCAATTTAAATTAAATAATAATACACAAATATTATAAAGAACAAATTTGATTTATTCCAATCCTTTCCTTAAAAGGTTATACATATTTTCCTAAATCTAATTATATTAGACATTTTATAATAGTGAAATTACTTAATTCAGTTTACACACATCATACCGCACACGTCAAAATGTAACGACCGGAGCATCCACGATGGCACGCCACCGACCTCTAACGCCGGAGAACACAAAACCTCAGACGACAGAGCATTCACAGGAGCACACCGAACGTCAAACGCCTGAGGAAGGTGAAATTATTAACGATGCTTCTATGGTATGTTCAAATGTGAAGTTTCTAACTTTAAGCAACAAAAATTTTCTGTTTTTGGTTCAAAATTGTGTTTGTTTCAGATGCTTGATTTGTAAATATGTTTGCACATCAACGATAGACATGATGCATTACCTATTCCATCTGAGCTTTGATTACGTTGGGGACAAAGTTGCTCTAGGCGTGGTGAGGTCTTTTCTTTATGATTTATGGTTTGTTTCTGATTTGTTAATACTGCTCATATTTGTTATATAGGAATTGCACATTGTACAAGCAAGTTGAAAGTAAAAGCGCAGTGATGAAGATGCAAGTGATTTGCAAGATCAGAGAAAGCCTGCGAAGAGGCATAGAGTTTCATCTTCTAATGATGTAGAGGAATCTCGAGGAAGATCACGATCTGAAAGGGGAAGATATACAATTAATTTTGAGGAGGACAGAATTGGACAATTCATGGACTATCGACCTCATGGAAGTATGGAGTGTTCAAGGGACAGAGACAGTGGGGAAGAGAGGAAAAGACAGAAAGCTCGATAGGGAGAACAGGAATATGACAGGGAGAGGAGGGATAGAGACAGAGGGAGAGAGGAAAAGAGAGAAAGCTCGATATGGAGAACATGAATATGAGAGGGAGAGGGAGGAGAGAAAAAAGTGGAATAGGGACAGGGAAAGCAGAGGACAAAGTAGGGATGGAGATAGGGGTAGGTCTTGTTAGGTTTAGCAAGGTGTGAATGAGAAATAAAAAGAGAAAATGGAAAGTGGGGGAACCAATTTTGGAGGGAAAATGAAAAGTCATTGCAAAGTGCAAATGAAAAGTCATTTTTACCATTTGGTAGAAGAAAGAAAATTGTTGTCCTTATATTAGGAAACACTTCATTTAGTTCTTAACGAGTTAAGAAGAAGGTACCCCCTCGCGCCGTCGTCGTCGCTCGCTCGGCTTTGAATTCGGCAAATGATGTGATTGATTGATAATATTTTTTGGACAAAATTTATTTAATCAATCTTGTTAATTCATTTCTTCTCTTATAAATTAATTCAGAATGTTAGTTAAATAATAGAATTAATTTCGCAACGAATTATTTGAAATTTGCGCGTAACGGTAAATTCGTTTGAAAGGATTTGTTCCTTTCGAAAAGTCGTTACTTTTTCCAAAAGACACAACGTTCTGGAAAAAATGGATCTGAACAGATTTGTCCGAACAAACGCGTTCCTTGCTGCTAATGGCTATAAATAAGAGGTCATTTTCGTTTTTCCAAACACTGAAATTTTTTCCTCTCTGCATACATTTTCTTACATAAACAACATTGTCGATCGACTGAGTCTGTGTGTGCTCTTGTTACTGTTCTTGCGTTCGCTGAAGTTATTGAAGTTTGAGGTACCGCCACTTCTTTAACAGGTTAATCCGTTTTATCTTGGGAGGAATTAATCTGCAACCTCGGGTACAGTGAGGGGATTAAATTTCTTAAGGAAACACAGTGATTTCTGTGGACTCGGATTAAAATCATTCTGTTTATTTCATCTACTTTTTGTTTCTGTATTTTTGACTAACTTGAATACAGGATATAACAATCTTAAGAAATTTATAGTTTCTGTATTTGAGGTTTCTGGAGATTAAAAACTTTATGGTTTTCTACTCTGTTTGAATTTTTAAAATTCATTCGATTAATGGTTAAAAGAACATAAAAACTTTATCATTAAATCAGAAACAGTCTGTGTAAGGATTTATTCTTTACTGGTAGTATTTCACATACTAAAATTGTCTGCCATTTGTGACCTCAAAAGAACTTTGGGATGCTCTAGAAAAGAAGTACAAAACAGAGGATGCTGGAATGAAGAAGTTCATTGTGGCAAAGTTTTTGGACTATAAGATGATAGACAGTAAGACCGTCGTCACCCAAGTTCAAGAACTGCAGGTCATAATCCATGATCTCTTTGCTGAAGGTATAAATTTATTTAATGTCTATGTTGAACATGTTAAGTCTATTCTTAATACTCACATAATTTTTAATGTAGGATTGATTGTGAATGATGTTTTTCAAGTGGCGACCATTATTGATAAGTTACCACTATTGTGGAAGGACTTCAAAAACTACTTGAAACATAAACGCAATGAGATGACTGTTGAAGATCTCATGGTAAGGCTGAGAATCGAAGAGGATAACAAGGCCGTAGAAAAGAGGTCACGCGGTAATTCAGCAATATCTGGAGTAAATATTATTGAAAAAGATCCCACAAAATCAAAGAAAAGAAAGAAAACATCTGGTCCAAAGAGCAATCCTCCTAAGAAGAAATTCAATGGAAGCTGCTTCAATTGTGGCAAACATGGTCATAAGGCTACTGAATGTCGGGGTCCCAAGAAAGAAAAGAGGAAGGATCAAGCAAATTTGGTTAAATCCAAAGGAGAGATAGACGATCTTTGTGCAATGCTTTCAGAATGCAACTTGGTTGGAAATCCAAGAGAGTGGTGGATAGATTCTGGTGCCTCATGTCATGTTTGTGCCAACAAAGAATTATTTTCATCATATACTCCAGCACCTACAGACGAGAAGTTGTTTATGGCAAACTCTGATGTTGCAAAGGTGGAAGGAACTGGCAAAATCCTCTTAAAGATGACATCGGGCAAGGTGGTGACTTTGAACAGGGTCTCATATGTTCCGGAATTGCGAAAGAACTTAGTTTCTATACCAGTTCTGACTAAGAACGAATTCAAATGTGTATTTGTTTCTGATAAAGTTATAGTGAGTAAGAATGAAATGTATGTATGAAAAGGTTACCTCACTGAGGGACTCTTTAAACTCAATGTAATTGCAGTTGATATGAATAAAGATTCTGCTTCTTCTTACTTGCTTGAGTCTAAATGTTTATGGCATAAACGTTTGGGACACGTTAATAACAAAACCTTGCGAAAACTGATTAACTTAAATGTTTTGCCTAAATTTGAGTGCAATAAATCAAAATGTCAAGTTTGCGTTGAATCTAAGTATGTCATGCATCCTTATAAGTCTGTTGAAAGGAATTCATATCTCTTAGAACTAATTCACACAGACATTTGTGACATGAAGTCAACACCAACACGTGGTGGGAAAAAGTATTTCATAACTTTTATTAATGATTGCACTAGATATTGTTATGTCTATTTGCTAAATGGTAAGGATGAAGCAATAGATGCATTTAGGCAATATGAAACTGAAGTTGAAAATCAGTTGAATAAAAATATCAAAATCATTAGAAGTGATAGAGGTGGAGAATATGAATCTCCATTTGCAGAAATATGTTTGGAAAATGGAATCATCCATCAAACTACTGCACCTTACGCTCCTCAAACTAATGGAATTGTAGAAAGGAAAAACCGAACTTTAAAGAAAATGATGAATGCCTTACTTATAAATTTAGGTTTACCACAAAACTTGTGGAGGGGAAGCTATCTTTACAGCAAATCGAATACTCAATAGAGTGCCTCACACGAAGACACATGTCTTCCATATGAGAAATGGAAAGGTAGAAAACCCAACTTGAAATATTTCAAAGTGTGAGGGTGTCTAGCCAAAGTCCAGGTTCCTATACCTAAGAGGGTTAAAATAGGGCCTAAGACTGTGGATTGTGTATTCATTGGATATGCCACAAATAGTAAGGCATGTCGATTTTTGGTTCATAAGTCCGAACATCCTGATATACATGATAATACGGTAATGGAATCAGATAATTCTGAAATTTTTGAACATATCTATCCGTATAAAACTAGACTTGAGCCATCTAGTCTAAACAACCTCGAGAAGACCAAAAGATAATGAAACCAATGAAGAGAGTCCAAGGCGCAGTAAACATCAAAGGACAACTACTTCATTTGGATATGATTTTGTAACATTCCTTCTTAAAAGTGAGCCTCAAACATTCAAAGAAGCAATGTTGTCTAGCGACTCAACCTCTTGGAAGGAGGCTGTCAATAGTGAGATTGAATCAATCTTAAGCAATCATACCTGGGAGTTGGTTGATCTTCCTCTAGGGAACAAACTCTTGGGTTCAAAATGGATCGTCAAAGAGAAGATGAAAGATGAGGGAACTATTAACAAATATAAAGCAAGACTTGTTGTCAAAGGCTTCAGACAAAAAGAAGGTCTTGATTATTTTGACACATACTCGCCAGTGACTAGGATTACATCAATTCGGATGTTAATTGCCCTAGCTGCAGTACACGATCTTGAAATCCATCAAATGGATGTGAAAACAGCCTTCTTAAATGGAGAGCTGGAGGAAGAGATTTACATGGAACAACCTGAGGGCTTCGTAGTTCCCGGTAAAGAAAAGAAAGTATGCAAACTTGTTAAGTCACTTTATGGACTAAAACAAGCACCGAAACAATGACATGCTAAGTTTCATCAAACCATGTTGTCAAATGGATTTAAGATCAATGAGTGTGATAAAAGTGTTTACATTAAAGACACTCCATATCCGGAAGTCAGTGTATGCCTATATGTGGATGACATGCTAATAATGAACAAGGACATTGCCAATATAAAAGCTACTAAGCGTATGCTCGCTAGTAAGTTTGATATGAAAGATCTAGGAGTAGCCGATTCGATATTGGGAATTAAGATTCACAAAACTCCTAACGGTTTAGCATTGTCTCAATCTCATTATATTCAAAAGGTACTTGAAAAGTCTAAGTATTTGAACTTCAAAAAGGCAAAGACCCCAATTGATGTGAACCTTAATCTTGCTAGGAATAAAGGTGACAGTCAGTCTCAATTGGATTATGCCACATTATTGGGAAGTTTGATGTATGTCATGAATCATACACGACCAGACATAGCCTGCGCTATAAGTAAACTGAGTCGATACACAAGTAATCCCAATCAAAATCATTGGTTGGCAATGAAGAGAGTTTTGGGGTACTTAGAAGACACTCAAAACTATGCTTTGCATTACAACAAATATCCAACAGTTCTTGAATGATATAGTGATGCAAATTGGATTACTGGGTCAACTGAAATGAAATCCACAAGTGGATATATTGTCACTATTGGTGGAAGAGCAATATATTGGAAATCATCCAAACACACATGTATAGCTCACTCTACAGGTGAAGAAGTTGAATGGCTCCGGAATTTCTTAGAAGATATTCCATTTTGGCCTAAACCAATGGCCTCTATATGCATACACTACGATAGTCAAGTTGCAATACGAAGGGCTGGAAGCATTATGTATAACGGGAAGTCTCGTCACATAAGACGAAGACATAACTCTGTTAGACAACTACTCTTTAGTGGAATTATCACAATTGACTATGTAAAGTCAAAGGATAATGTGTCGGATCCACTTACAAAAGGCCTAACTAGAGAGGGAGTTGAGAGATCATCGACAGGAATGGGACTATGGCCGAGAACAAGTCATCGTGGCGGTAAGTCTACCTAGAAGACTGGAGATCCCAATACATAGGTTCAAGGAGATAAAACAAAGTCATAGATGACGGTTCAACATTGTCAAAAATTATTTTATGTCCATTCTCATGATGAGACAATATTCAGTAAACAGGATAAAGGCATAAGGACTTTTTAATGGTTTCTAAGTTTGATACATGGTATATCAAATAGTGTATCTATGGGATAACACATTTAGAAACTACCTATGTAAGTGTGAAGTGTAAGCCGCTTCAAGGAGAATCCGATAAGGCCAGTTTTCTAAGCACTTATTAACCGAGATGTGTTCATGGATGAAACGAACAAAACAATGAGAACCAAAAACAGTTCAATGGTTGATTGTGTGACTTATGTTGTCTAGGTATACACCAAAGCTCGACGGTTCAAAGATATCAAATCTACCGATTGACCGAGTATATCCGATATATGTTCACTACGGAAAGTTTAAAGGGAAACCTACTTATCCAAGTGTGATTAACCCTTACTTACAAGACACACAAGTTTTTCATGCATATGTTTTAACTATATCCATTCCCCATTCATGTGGGGGATTGTTGGGTTTAGCAAGGTGTGAAAGGGAAATAAAAAGAGAAACTGGAAAGTGGAAGAACCAATGAAAGTGGGGGAACCAATTTTGGAGGGAAAATGAAAAGTCATTGCTAAGTGCAAATGAAAAGTCATTTTTACCATATTGGTAGAAGAAAGGAAATTGTTGTCCTTATATTAGGAAACACTTCATTTAGTTCTCAAAGGGTTAAGAAGAAGGTGCCCCCTTGCGCCGTCGTCGTCGCTCACTCGGCCTTGGCCTCGACTTTGGCTTTGGATTTGGATTTGGCAAATAATGTGATTGATTGATAATATTTTTTGACAAAATTTATTTAATCAATCTTGTTAATTCATTTCTTTTCTCTTATAAATTTATTCAGAATGTTAGTTAAATAACATAATTAATTTCGTAACGAATTATTTGAAATTTACGCGTAACGGTAAATTCGTTTGAAAGGATTTGTTCCTTCCGAAAAGTTGTTACTTTTCCCAAAAGACACAACTTTTTGGAAAAAATGGGTCTGAATAGATTTGTTTGAATAGACGCGTTCCTTGCTGCTAATGGCTCTAAATAAGAGGTCGTTTTCATTTTTCCAAACACTGGAAAATTTTCCTCTCTGCATACATTTTCTTACATAAACAGCTATTGGAATTACGACCTTCTTAACTTTATAAAGAAACAGGTACATACTAGTTATTCCTAAATATCTGAAGTTAGAAACAAACAATTTCGTAAGACAACTCTTTCAAAACTTAGTATTATTTATTTCACCTTCAAATAATACAATGATTACACAACTATGAAACCTAAAGAATTATAAACTCTAACTCCTAACTACCCAAGACAAAAACCCCCGGTTTGTGTCATCTACAAAGTCTTCCAAGTTATAACAACTCGTTAGACTCTTCCTACGCTCAAAACTTAAATTGCAGTAAATAACAATTAACTACAATTAACAAAAACCTCACAACCTCGCAGCACCACAAGAACCTTTAAAAACTCTCTTAAACTCTCTTTGACAGTGTTTTTGATTTACTCTTAATATTAGTGCTCAAGTTTCTCCAAAGAAACTATTGCCCTATTTATAGATCACGCTTCCACAAGCCTTGTTCAAGTCGAACTTGTCTTCTCCGCCTTAAAGCCTTGTTCAAATCGAACTCGACTTCCTACTTAACTTGGTTTTGTCTTTATTTCCTTGTTGTATTCTTTATTCACGCCTCTAACTCCTTCTTTACTTCTGCTTCCTACTTTGTCTAGTTTTCCTATTTGATTAAGAAAAATATGTCGATTGCGAACTCCTTCTCTTATGCACCTTAGATGAACGTTGCATCATATTATCACAACCTGTTCTATGCACTTTGACATTCTTCAAAACACAGAGCTCCTAACAAATTCCCCCTTTTTGACTATGGCAAATGTTTCAAGCTTTGTATTGAAAACTGCTTGCATTTGAACAGGTGAACACAAATAAATATGCACGCATCTTCCCCCTTTTGACATTGGACTGTTTTATTAGGAAAATATATTTTTGGACTGGTTTAGAGTCGCCACTTAATTTTTAAGAAAAATCAAGAAAAACTGTTGTTTTCAAAAAGACTAAAACAGAAATCTAATGAAAACTTAAAAAGGGTTCGAGGTTCTTATTAACATTCTAGGAAGGTTTTAAAAGCACCTAGAATGTCCACTAATGTGGTTATCCGACGACTAACTATTTGGCTAAATTTTATTCGACTTAACTTAACTCGCAAAAATTGAACTATTTTATAGTTAGAGCTATTTTTAAAGTGGAAAAGGGGAAATATT
>JAJOOH010020910.1:0-16955 GCA_029582605.1 Solanum gracilifrons | reverse complement strand
TCCATAAGTATTTTCACTTACCTTGTCTTGCAGAGATGAGGGTTTCTTCAAGAACCCTAGAAGAACTTTAAGGCTGTTGTTTAATCCTTAAGAGAAAAGAGAGAGAAAAGAGCTGGAGCTAATCCTCAATAATGTGTGTTAAAATGAGTGAAAATAGCAGCCAATATATCTTTATATTGAGCTTTTTTCACCTTTAATAATATCCACTAGAAAGCTTCATTTTCAGTCACTAATTGGTCAAGTAGGTGATGCACCTGCTTATGTATATCAAGCAGCTCAAAAGGTCAAACTAGGTGATGCACCTACTAGCTTTCACTTGGGCTTAAATATATTGGGCCTTGGCAGATTTGGCTGCTGGGCTTTAATTTCATTTTGTTTTATTTAACATAGTTTGGGCCTCAAGTGAGTCCATTAGCATAGGCCCAAATCTGATCCATAAACCTTGGCCTTTTTAACTAGATCCATATAGCTCAAGTAGGTGATGCACCTACTAGCTTAGTTAAGTCAAGCAAGCATCTCACCTATTTTATTCTATTCTCTAATTATTAATCTCTTTTTCTTTAACTTAGCACTTAACTTTCAACTTTAAGCTCAATTACCACCTTCCCGTCTCGAGTTTAAATACTTCCGTTGGAGTTATAACTTGCAGTACACATGCTGCAACGTGCAAGGCATCACATCACCCTCCGAGCTAGTTTAAACCAACTCTAATCATATAAGAAACTTGGTCCCTCACCTATACTATAAGGCTATGTCAAGTATCACAAGAATAGAATAAGCATATGCATAATACGGGCTGTTATACTATATTGTTGAGGCTTTGATTGTGAAATACTGTGATAATGTATAATTGTGTTGAGATGATGGAAAAACTCTTTTGTGCTTTGTGTTGTGGAGTGAAAACTGTTGGTAAATTTTGATTGTTGAACTGGATATTTAATTGTTGTTGATCAGTAACTTTACTGTAAGGTATTGCTGTTGAAGTGTGTGCTACTTGAAAATATGAATTGTCAGATTGGGCTGATTTCTAGGCAGGTTGTAATTGTGACTGTTCGGTTGAGATGAAATGAGTTCTCATTTTCTAGCTATTTTTACCTTATTTTAGTGGGTTACTTGCTGAGAACTGTGTTGTTGGTACTTACTCCTTACTTCTACACTTGTGTAGGTTTCGAGCCCGAATTCATGTGATTGCTCTTCTTCTATCTTATATCTAAGGCTTTTCTGTGGAGACTTGAGAGGTAGTTGTTTGTCACCTCGGTAGACCATCTTGTTCCTTATTTATGTACGTTCTTGTTCTATCCTAGAAACAAAGACATTGAAACTTGCACTTCTTTCAATTCAGTTGTAATACATTAGTGGGTTGTACACGTGACAACCAAATTTTAGGGGTTTTATGACTTTGACTAAGTTATCTGCATTTATAGTATTAATAGTTTACTTTCCGCATTTCTTTCGCTATGTTTTGATTTTAGGCTTGGTGGGAAAAGACAAGTCTTATCACACCCATTTTTGGATCGTGACAATAAACAACTAAATAGAACTAACTCGTAGGTCAATTCTCATCTAAAGAAAAGAAGAAGTGGCATATATATACTAGTTATCACAAAATAAATTAAAAGTGGTTCCTCAATATATACCTTCAAAAGAGAAACAATGTCACAATTCAAATCTGACACTTAGACCGCGATAAGGCACCTGACGAGTTATGTCCATATCCTCTCCCGATGAACAACAAAGAAAATGATTGGAAATTTAAATTTCTGATAATTTGGGTAATAATAAGAAAAAGAAACTGATTAGGAGAGAATCAAGGAATGCAATATCCTGTTAGTTAGAGTTTAATTTATGACAAATATAAATGATTATTAAATACATTATTAATTAAATTCTTATTTTCTCTTTTATTTTTAGGATATGAAATTTGTTAGGGATTATTAAGATTCTAATGTTACAACTTGAAAATTTAAGAATCTTGTTAGGACTGATCGATAGTATCAAGTCTTAAATATGTCATTTATTCAATTTTCTCAATATATCAAGTAGCACTCTCTCTAGTCCATAGAGTAAGTGAATTATTGGGCTATGTTACATCTCTTAAGAAAAATAATGCAAGGAAAAAAAATTAAAGGCTACTTTTTACTATTATCTTTTTGATTATTTTCAAATTATTCTTGTAAAAGTATATTGTAATTAAGAACCTCATTAAATAGAGGATAAATATAAGAAAAAATCTCAACAATTTTCTTAAATTTAGAATAATTTACTCATTTTGAACTATGAAAAAAAAATATGAAGACTTCACTTAATATAAATTAGATGGAGTATTGCTCAAGAAATTCAAAAGGTAGCTTGCTTCGCCAACTCACAATAATTGAATTGAAATCACTAAACATATGATATTTTGGGAACAATCACACATACCAATTAATAAAACAAAATTAATAAGAGAAGTTTTGTAAATTGAGTAGCATGAAATGTCATAATTCAATGATAAAAAGAATTAAGGGAGATGAAAGCATACTCCAAATATAAAAGTTCTAATTAATTCATTTTCTAGACTCGTTGATTGCCAAATCTTTTGGGAGAAACATAACAAAATATATATTACATTAACTATAGTTAAGACTTAAGATCCTTGATTTGGTTAATATAATTTGTACCATTCATTTTAAAATGAGATATATGTCAACCATCTTAGTAAGAAGTTGAGAAAATAGAGACAATAAGAAAGGGAGAAGAGCAAATTCCATTTCTAGCTTACTTCTCCGTCTTAATTCATGTGACACTATTTAATTTGACATAAAATTTTAAGTTTTTTTTTTTTTTTTTAAAGTGTCGTTTTAAAACAAATCTTAGATACGAACTATAAATCATGGGAAAATGAGAATTTTAGAATTAAATTATTTATAATTATGGAAATATAACATTTTCGTTTTAGAACTAATTAAAAGAAAAATATGTCATGTAAATTAGAGTACGGGGAGTAGCAAGCTATTCCTCCAAGATTTTACTTTATTGTATTGATTTGTAGATGTATACGTAAATTGTTTCCTTTTTAGGCTAAACTATCTTGGTTTGACCCGTTTTGGCTTCACACTATTAACAAAGGGAAGAAGATTTTCTATATAATCCGTGCAATTCACGCGGTATGTAATCATAACAAGTAATTACAATTTGATTAAAACTTGACAAAAAAATAATCATATTTCTGTTTTAAAAAAAAAGGAATATTACATATTGTTTTATAATATATTACTATATTATGTTAGTATATTTTTTTTAATTAATACAATATTTCAATGGATTGTATTGTTTATAATTTGTCACACAGCCTACCACAAAAATAAGATTATTAAATAATAAGTAAAGACAAAATGAGAAGAAAATATTAAGATAATGACATGATCACACCTGATTGATCGTTACACAAAATGAGACTTTTTGTCATTAGCTAACGTTGGATTTAAACGATACGATACAATAAAATTGAAGTAATTAACAATCAAAACAAAACAAACATGATAAAGAAACTTTAATTAGCAAGCATTTGATGAAAAAATTAACAAAAACAAAACATACTTCTGTGAGTTTGAAATGTGAAAACATATTAAGCTCAAAAGAGAAACTTTAGAAAACAAGCATTTGATGAAAATTTCTGGAGTTTGATGGGCAAATGAGTTGGGTGTACCAACTCTTTCTACAATGTTGAACCAAGTTTTGCCCCATAAACTGACCTTCTTGCTTAATCAAAACCTAATCTGCCAACCATTAAACCACCCTCTCTCTCTTCTTCTTCTCCTATATAACTAAAGCCTCAACTCTCTAATTTTTCACAAACAGAGTTTAAGTCAAAATTAGCCTTCAACATGAGCTCTTTGTTATTCTATGCCATTTTGCTTCTTTTTGCTAATGCTGCTTCTTTAGCAAAAGCCAAAATTCACTACCATGACTTTGTTGTATGTTATCCAAGTGTGTCTTTGTTTTTGCTAATATTTAAAACTAGGATCTATAGTCTGACCTCTATTTTTTTTTTGAAGTACAGATTCAAGCAACGCCGGTGAAGAGGCTGTGCAATACGCATAGTACTATAACCGTGAATGGGCAATTTCCTGGACCAACTTTGGAAGTGAACAATGGAGATACACTAGTGGTAAAGGTTGTCAATAGAGCTCAATATAATGTCACCATTCATTGGTAAGTTCATGCATGCACAACTCAAACATACTTTATATTGAACATCATGATGTGATTATATTTTCGTGTTTTCCCCCAATTGTTTCTAATATACTTTATGTTGTTTAAAGGCACGGGGTGAGGCAAATGAGAACGGCATGGGCAGATGGACCAGAATTCATCACTCAGTGTCCGATTAGACCAGGAGGGAGTTACACTTATCGGTTTACTATTCAAGGACAAGAAGGGACACTTTGGTGGCACGCCCATAGCTCGTGGCTCAGGGCCACTGTTTATGGAGCCTTAGTTATCCACCCAAAAGAAGGAACTGCTTATCCATTCCCTAAGCCCAAGAGACAAACACCCATTCTGCTTGGTACTAATTCCTTCTTTCGTTACATTCAGTTCGATTTTTGCACATTTTTTGTTTACTTTACAAGCTTTTTCTGAAATAGTACTTAATTTGGGCATGTTGTTTAGGTGAGTGGTGGGATGCAAACCCCATTGATGTTATTAGACAAGCCACACGAACGGGAGCAGCACCTAATGCATCAGATGCTTACACCATCAATGGTCAACCGGGTGATCTTTACAAGTGTTCTAATCAAGGTAACTGTCAATCCACAATGCATTTAAAACAGCACATTAAAATGTGACTGATGTGAGAATAGTTTCCGATGCATATAACTTAAAATCCTTGTGCAGATACTACCATAGTCCATGTGGACTCAGGTGAGACGAACCTCCTTCGAGTCATCAACTCTGGACTCAACCAACAACTTTTCTTCACAGTGGCCAACCACAAGTTCACTGTTGTTGGAGCAGATGCATCTTATGTTAAACCTTTCACGACATCAGTCCTTATGCTAGGACCAGGCCAGACTACTGATGTCCTCATAACTGCTAATCAACCGCCAGCCAGATACTACATGGCTGCACGTGCCTACGCAAGTGCACAAGGAGCACCCTTTGACAATACCACAACCACAGCCATCTTAGAGTACAAGGCTGCTCCTTGCCCTGCTAAGGGTGTCAAGATAAACCCCACTTTCCCATCTCTACCAGCATTTAATGACACAGCCACCGCCACTGCCTTCACCAGTAGCTTCAGAAGTGCAAGAAAAGTCCAAGTGCCAACTGAAATCGATGAAGATCTATTCTTCACAGTTGGATTGGGACTCAACAATTGCCCTGCAGGGGCAAGTTCCAGCAGCTGTCAAGGTCCAAATGGAACGCGGTTCACTGCCAGTATGAACAATGTATCATTTGTGCTACCATCCAATTTCTCCTTACTGCAAGCACATCACCAGGGAGTACCTGGAGTTTTCTCAACAGATTTCCCATCAAGCCCACCCGTTAAATTTGATTACACTGGTAATGTTAGCAGGTCACTCTGGCAACCTATTTCCGCGACTAAAGTATACAAGTTAAGTTATGGTGCGACAGTGCAGATTGTGTTACAGGGGACTAGTATCGTCACAGCTGAAAACCATCCAATTCATCTTCACGGATACGATTTTTACATTCTTGCTGAGGGATTTGGAAACTTCAATCCACAAACAGATACTTCTAAATTTAACCTTGTTGATCCACCTCTTCGTAATACTGCAAGTGTGCCAGTCAATGGATGGTCCGTCATAAGATTTGTAGCTGATAATCCAGGTAAGAAGATAGAAAATAAGTACTCCCTCTATCCCAGATTATATGATTCACTTTCCTTTGTTTTTTTCTTAAACTTCGTGTCAAATCAAATTAACTCATATAAAATGGGCCAGAGGACTTCTTAATTTTTTCCCCTATAACATGTTACAATAATTCAAACTTTTGGACTAACATTTTTTGTTATGACAAACAGGAATTTGGCTAATGCACTGTCACTTGGATGTGCACATTACTTGGGGTTTGGCCATGGCATTCCTTGTGGAAAATGGAGTTACTGAATTAGAAGCAGTAGAGGAGCCTCCAGTTGACCTTCCTGTTTGTTAACACCTGCTATCCACAACACTACAGAAATCATTTTGAATATTTTAGTTTATACTGTATCAATTATATTGTCTTTTTTTTTTGCTTAATTAATAGTCTCTTAATTTTTTATTGAGTTAAGATGGTTCCAACACTTGCAAGTCAAGGCACCATCTAGATGTTGCAGATATATATACTGCATTCTTTCAAGTCCAACAATTAATAGAGATGATTTGATTTCAGAATAATTTTTCACTTTGTCTAATAATTTGCTACAAATTTTCTATTATATTAAGAATTTGCGGTAACAATATTACAGTGCTTCAGTACTGGGCTTCAACTACGATCCTTTGAACTAAGGGCTAGTTTCAAATATGTACAATAAAAAAAATTAGTTTACAATATTTGTAGCCATATTTTATTTTGCATAAAAAAATAGCCAAAAGACATAAGAAATATACATTGACTATATAATATAGGCTATAACTTATTCATACATGAGCTATACACAGACTATACAATATGATACAATCAAAAAGTTAAATATAACTTAGATATACATGAAGTATGCATTGATTATTCAATCTTGATCAATTCAAAATCACCTTTGCGGTATGTCAAATTTTTTTTTATTTTTTATTTTTAAAGAGGAAGAAGAAGATGAAGAGACGTCGAAGAAGAAGGATGAACATGCCTAATCTTGAAAGATAAAAGGTGTCGAATGATTACTTATTGTAATATAAGTGACTTACTTCCCGTTTGGATTGACTTATAAAAGTTGATCAAACCTATTTTTAAGTCAGTTTTTGACTTGTGTTTGGCAAATATAAAAAAAATAACTTAAAATGAATAAAAAAAATGACTTATAATAAGTTAGTAAGTGTTTGACAAGGTAAAAAATGATTAATAATAAGTTTAAAATGACTTAAAATAAGTCAGAAACAAAAAGTAGGTCTCCCCCTACTTTTTATTTTTTGACTTAAAAGTCATTTCAGTTTGACTTTTTATTTTTGACTTAAAAGTTACTTTTTTATGCCAATCCAAACGGGCTCTTATTCATTTTAGGAAAAATTACGTGGTTAAGCAAACTTATACTACTTAATTACTCATTATAGCTATAGTTTGCTATAATTACCACTCGCGACTAACATTAATCATTAATTACATGGGCTGACTTCGAGTTTGTATAATTAGCCACGTTAGTAAATCTATAATTCGCAACTAACAATTCTTTGTTTGATTTGTATTTGTATACGATGGTTTGTATTTGTATATGACGATGATTTCCTTTGGTTTTTCAGTTTTGTCATCATATACATTCAATCTTTTTGTGTATAACTTTTTAAAGTTTGTATAAACGTATAGTTTTCGTATTTTGTATAATATAATTTATACAATGTAATTTGTATAATATATTTTATATAATTGTTTAAATATCATATGTTTATGTTTGTATCAATTCGTTATTTCGAGTTTTATCATTTTTGTATAATTTCAGACTTTATATTACTCAATTATACAAAAACACACGAATTATACAAACGTACCTGCGAATTATATAAATTATTGTCCTCTCTCGCTCGCCTCTCTCCTCCCTCTCCCAATCTCGCTCGCCAGAATATACAAATACATATGTATAATATACAATTATCTAACCGATATACATATACAATTCACCTATCTCCCACTCTCTGCCCTCTTTCGCTCGCCTCTCTCCTCCGTCTCCCAGTCTCGCTCGCCACTCTCCTCCCTATAACATGTAGCTACGAATCGTAATTAACAAACTATAGCTATGGAACGTAATTAGGCTATTTTTGAGTGGCTATATGCGAAAGTTCCTCTTTATGACCATCCTCTTCTTCACTAATCACCCTCACCTTCCCAGATGATAGATCCTGAAAAACACAACATTTTGAAAAGAAAGTGACACAACAGTTCAAGTCTTTTGTCACTTGTGAGACTAACATGAGATTGAACTTGAATGCTAGATTGCTAGTACACAGAGAACATTTCTAAGAATATCACATCCTCATATGTGGCAGTTTCCAATATGTGAAACTTTAGTAGAATCACATGTGGACAACTGAGCTTGATTTGCATTTTTTTATCAAACCTTGATGATGTAAACATACATGATTACGTGAGAGACACTAGTATCCACTATTTATTTTATGTGATCAATTATAGCAACACTATTTGTTTCACCAATAGTGGTTTGATCCAACATCCTGAGTAGTTTTTTATGTTGACTTGGAGTGAACATTGGCATGGGATGATTCATAGAAAGAGATTGATGATGTGGATATGAAGTGTGAGGATGACAATACTGGTTAGGTGGAGGCATGCTAGGTTGATAGTGTTGGAAATGAGGTGGAGTCCTTGTAGCCTATGTGTTGAGAGGCCTTGCATCGAAAACATAATTCCCAACTACACCGACCTCTCTTTTACCTTTGTAGTTGGGTGGATACCCAGTCAACCTAAAACAATCAATTTTGAGATGTCCAGACTTGAGATGTCCACATTTCAGTAGCTTATGGCACTCAGTTGTCATGTGTCCTTTCACATGACAAAAATCACAAAAAACATTAGAAATATAAGGTCTTTTAGACTTCTAATTACTAGGACCAAACCTAGAAATGAACATTGCAGTAGGAGTCATGGTTTCAGATATCATTCTACATGATCTTACAACCATCTTTTGATTTTCAGATTAATCATGGCATAAGCCTGGTTGACACTAGGAAGTTGTGGCATCAATAAAATTTGACCCCTAGCCTGACTATAGTTATCATTAAGTTCCATGAGGAACTACAACATTCTTTGATATTGTAGATGTTAAAAAAATTCGCTAGATTTAGAATAACTACATGCCGAAGGAGGCATAATAGAGTCACACTCATCCCATAGGTCCTTTAGTCTAGAGTAATCAAATGAAACCTGGGTGACGCATTGAACAAGAGTGAAAATCTCTTTGTGCAATTGAAAAATTAGAGAACTATTAACCTTGTGAAATCTCTCATGTAGATCTTCCTAGATCAGGTGAGTATCTGAGCAAAAAAGGACTCCATTATGCAGATTCTTGCTGACATTGCATAGCATCCATGAAACAACAATTGCATTGCATCGATCCCAAAGTCGAGCTAAATCCCTTGTGTATTGATCCCTCTTCAGTGTGCCATCGATGAAACCAACTTTGTTCTTCCCAAGTAAGGCCAACTGCATAGCTTTGCTCCACCAAGTGTAATTATCACTTTCGGTGAGCAAAATGTCAACATTGAGTGATCCTGGTGCATCTGATGAGTACAAACACATTGGATGAAGGTGATCATTAGTAGTAATGTCCATGGAATTTCCTAATTGAGTCCCAACAATAACTCCAGGAGTGTCCATGAAATCAAAGAAAACAAAGTAAAACAAGGAAAAAACAACTGCAAATTCACAAAATGAAGCTAAGAAACAATGAAATTCTTCACTGCTTGTGCAAGAATTCTTCAAATGCAAGCTCCAATGGCTCTGATACCATGTTAAATTAGGTCTTGGGCCTAACTCATACCCCAAAAGTTAGCTCAAAGAGAAGAGGATTTCCCAAACCTTATAAGGAGTTCACCCATCTCATTAACCACCAATATGGACTTTTGTTATTCTTTAACACCCCCAACTCACGCCTAGTGCTTAGCATTTAGTGCGTAGGCGATTTTGATTTTGCACCCCCCACCCCAACATTGAGTGATATGGAATCTAGCTCTGATATCATGTTAAGTTTGTGAAATCTAGAATGAAACTTGATGAAATTGAACTAACTATGAAGAAAAGAAGGATCCAGAAGATCATAGAGAGAATTAGTTTCATTGAATTGAATTCCAATGTGTAATGCATTGGCACATAAATACAATGTGTTTGCTCAGATCTAACCGACTTAGTTAGTTATAACTAACTATAACTAATTCATTAACTAACTATAACAAACTTTGCTTGCACTATTCACAACATGTGCATAATATAACACAATTATTTAATTTCAACATACTTCTTTGGAAAAATTATTGAGTGTATCTATTTTGAGAAATTTATGGTGCTAGTATAGAGATTTTATTTAGGGGAGTAAATAAGAGAGAGGGAAACATTATTAGCTTCTATTCTTACTCTTTAATTAATGGGTGATATATGATGCTAAAATCATTAACTCGAAACGCGTGAAACATTATTTAGTGCCAACTTTTTAAAACTTGAGTAATGTACATTAATTTGGTGTCTTAACTATTAGAGTATCATAGATTTTGTTTAAATATGAAAAAATTATTGATATGAAATATTTTTTTCGAATGAGGTTCAGTGTGAATTCTAGTTTGTTAAATTATAATGTGGTGTTTTAGTAAGAAGTGCCAACTTTTTGATCCATATGATTTACCAAATCATAAGTGTCTACTTGCAACTTGCAAAACTATTGGCTCCGTTATTTTGTTCCCTAATAAATAATTTAGACCAATCGCTAACCGAGGGGTGTAAAGGTAATTAAGCTGACTATTGAGGTTTAATAAATATCCTGAGAGGTCAAAATAGGAAATTTACAAAAAGTATAGAACGAGTGGTTCGCGAAGGTTCAGGTGACACGTGCTGAATCCCGCGGCATCCCAGCAGCCACGACTCGATTAAATAATTGCCACGTCACCATATTGAGAGATTTTTAAATAAATAGACTCCCTCTGTCCAGTTTATATGATTTACGTTAAAAATGTCTATCACTTATTTTATTTTTGATCTGATTTTTTCTTTAAAAAAGTTCATAAATTCTCTATCGAGTCAAATTAAGTCATATAATATAGACGGAGGAAATGGAACGAAATCATATAAAATGGGACAAAGAGTATAAGGTAAGGAGTAGAGTAATGAATATACTAGAAATATCTAGAGAAGGCTATAAATACTCAAGTAGCTCTGTTACTAACAGATTTCTGATTCTCATCATTCTCTACAAAGCTTTTATCAGAGAACAAAAAAAACAACAACTTGAAGAACTCACCAATTTGATCAATTCATTTATAAAAAAAACACAGAAGAAAAGAGGTATGTAGCCTAATCTCATTCATTCAATTCATCTATATGTGATTAGTTTGGTTAGATCAGTCTTTCTTTTCTTGCTTCTTTTTTCTGTTTTCTTGATTTTTTATTCCACACTTGTTAGTTTGAGAAAATTTAGAGTCTTGTGTTTCCGTTTACATTGCTCTTAATGGTGAGTATTTTTTAGGATTGTATAATTAATTATATTTGTGGCATGCATAGTTTTGTATGTAATGAATGTTTTGCCTTGTTACAGAAATGGCAATTATGGATCAAGCTGCTAATATGGCTTCTCTGCCGTTGGATTATAGTCGAAAGAGGAAATCAAGGAGTAGAAGGGACAGAACAAAGAATGTGGAAGAGAGACTAGCTAAATGGAAAGAGTATAATGAGAAACTAGATAGTGTTGATGATGAAGGGAAGCCAGTGCGTAAAGTTCCTGCTAAAGGTTCAAAGAAGGGATGTATGAGAGGTAAAGGGGGCCCTGAAAATTCGTGGTGTAAATACAGAGGTGTTAGACAGAGGATATGGGGTAAATGGGTTGCTGAGATTAGGGAACCTAAAAGAGGTAGTAGGCTATGGTTGGGTACATTTGGTACAGCAATTGAAGCTGCTCTAGCATATGATGAAGCTGCAAGAGCTATGTATGGTCCTTGTGCAAGGCTGAATTTGCCAAATTACCCTTCCAGGGATGATTCTGATTCTGCTTCCTGGGCTACTACATCTGCATCTGATTGTATGGTTGCTTCCGGTTTCGGCGAGGTATGTCCGGGTGAGGGTGCAGCTGGCACACCATTGAGTTCAGTGAAAGACGAAGGAAAGGACGAGACCGCGGGGTTGCCTGGTGAGATGGAAATTGTTGAAGCTACAAGTATTGATCAAGATACGCTCAAGTCTGAATGGGATTGTCTAGATAACTTAAATTTGGATGAGATGTTTGATGTAGATGAGCTATTGGCTATGTTAGATTCTACTCCAGTTTCCACCAATGACTTCGGTTCAGATGGAAACCAATATGCCCACGACAACAATTTGGTATCAAATTCGCCATGTCAGCCGCAGGAAATGGGGCAGGAGGCACCTATGACATTTGACTATGGCTTTGATTTTCTAAAACCAGGCCGGCAAGAAGATCTTAATTTCAATTCGGATGACCTTACATTCATGGACTTGGATTCTGAACTTGTGGTTTGAAAGTTTACGCAGCAAGATACATGGTACCGTCGTTGACTGAGATATAGGATGTGAGGAATAGAAAACTAGAGATGTTGAGTTTGGACAATGTTTTGGTATCGTTTAATTTTTTTTTATATCATGTTGGGCAGCATTGGTTGCCCTTTTTCCCAGGCCAGCTGATTCTCGGTAAGTTTTTGCATCCAAGAATTATGCATTTGGTGTTCTGGAGGACTAATCTTGTACAGATCTAACCTGCCTAGTGAGTCAACAATTAGTTCGTTTTGGTGTTGTGATACCACAAATAAATAAATAAAGATGTTTCTGGAAGCTATTTGTTTGTTGTAAAGTTTGGTTGACACTTGAGGTACTGGTTTTTGTGCTTTGATTGGAACAATGTAGAATGCATTGCCAGCATTTACAATTCATTCATAACTTGACCAATAACTTCTGTAGTGTGTATTTGTGAAGTATTCACAGGGGATTTGCCAATGAATATTGTGTTGTTTTGTGAAGTGTTTCGAGTGGATCAGAGAAGTATTTGCAGTAAGGAGAAGAGCAAATATATGGGGATGAAAACAGTGGTGCTATACAGCGTTTTATGTTAGCCCTCATCCATACGTAACTTGGTAGATTTTACTGCTTGTGTAGTTCTGTTTTGCACTTCGGCTTTTGTATCTCTATAATAAGTTTCAGTCAGGATGTAATATACGTTTTGAGACGTTCTAGTCCATGTTCTTTTTTACATTGTAATTCAATAAATTGTTTTGATTGTAATCTTAGATGTGAAATGTAGTTGTTCTATCAAACTAACTCTTCAAAAAGAAGCAGAAGAAACCCAAGCTTTGCCAGCTCTAGTTTAGCATTTCTCTTCTACTTTCAGTCTTTCATTATTGAGCCATCAATATGGGTTAGGCCGGTTAGGCTCGTCTAGTCTAACCAGTGGTTTGATAGGGTTTGGTTAAGATTTTTGGACCCCATTTAAGAAAAAAAACTTTTTAGTCTAACCTAAATAAGTCTGCTGATTTGTGGAGCTTGAAAAATATGGATAGCATCGGCCCGTGGGCTAAATAAAAATAAAATAAAAAATAAAATAGAATATTAAAAATATTAAGAGTCCAAACTCAAAATCTATTTAAAGTTTTAAATACAAATTATGTTTATAAAATATGTACTACGTAAAATAATCTTTTCCTAAAATTTCTAGGAAATCACTACGTAGACCGTAGCATATGGAATATTGTCATATTTTTTGTATTTTATTATGATCATTAGAAAATAATTAGGTTATATTTAGCTATTTTTATTTTTACTTGAAATCAAACTTAATAAATATTATAAATAATTTTATTTGTGGATTCACTAACAGTCTAACACCATGCATGTAATATTGTCTTGTCGATATTTAATATTTTTAAATTATAATTTAATTTAAAAAATAATAAGAAATATATTTTTTAAAAAGGTGGGCCGGCATAACCCGTAGCCCACGTACTTGTGGATTGGCTGATCATTTTGACAAAAAAATGGGTCAACCCAGTTTGACCCGTCAAATTTCAAAGCATGTATGGATTAACTCGGATGAGATTGACTAACTAATAATGACCGCTCTAATTCGAATATATACAAATTAAATTAATATGTTACTTTATATCTCATCAAATACCATTGTAAAAATTACAAGGCAGTAACAAGATTAGAATATAAATTTTATCTTATTGGGAAATAATTCTCATGAAACATTACTTGACCTCTTGATACGTAGTTATTTTTATATAAAAGAGAGATTGTAGTATACACATCATGAAGAGAGTGTGGTAAAAGAGAGCGGTGCATTTCTCAAACTAATAAGTGATACTTTAAGTATAAAACTCACATTCTCAATAGTTTAGGAATGAAACTAAAAAAAATAAAAATCTAAGTTTATTTTTGATATTCATCTCAATTTTATTTACTAATTGTTGTACTACTGATCTCAATGGCTACTAAAAGAGAAGGAAAATAAATTATTAGGCAGGATGCCAATCACTCAAGTTGGTCTTACACGCTTACATGTGCTTTACGTACTCATATTATCTAGAAAATATCAAATTAGGTTAAATTGTTCATTGAGTTAGGTGTTAAGAATTTCATATCAACTTTTTAACGGATGAGTGATCTATTTATTATGATGTGGACAATTCTTATCTTTTGATTTTATTTTAGGATTAGGTTAGGCATAAGATTCATTTTTTAGAGTTAAATTAGTTTTAAATTGTCAATACAATAATTCAGGTAATTACAGGGCTCACCGTTTAATAATAATGTCAGAATATAAATATAAACAAAAATAAAAACAATTCATTTCCTCTGAACTTTTTTTGTAAATTTTTACTGTTTAATGTTTTTGCTAGTATAAATATGTCTGGTCTTAAAAGAATTATTAGAACTGATCAAATTATTTATTTTGAATAATACTATCATTTTACAGCTTCAAGAATATAAGTATCGAAGTACTACGCTATCTAGGAAAATAAATACAAGAAATATATAAAAATAGGAAAGACGGAGTGCTGCGGGACAACCAAACAACCAAACAATTACCTTTAAACTTTAAGAAACTCTAACTCAGGCAAAGATTACCTTCCATTGGTACTGGACTCTGCACAACTTAGGAACAAAAAGTAAGGTGACTACTAAGAACATGTGCAACTCAGTAGCATCATGATCAACTGCCCTAAAATAAAGTGTTGACAAAGAATCGTTTACATTGCTCACATATATTTCAATAAAATCTTTATATAAAGACGAACTAGTAGTTAAAGACAACATCAAATTATTTCAATCAATTTTCGAATTCCTCTATAAATTAGAGAAGGAAATACGTTATTTTTTTATCAATAAATAAGTATTGTATACATGATGATATTAATGCAATGCATATGTTGTGTATATATTCCTTTCTCCATCGAATAGTTAGGAATCATGAGAGACTCATGAGGTCCATATGGTGTCCTAGCGTGCAAATTTAATGTACATATAACTTGCAGACATACAACTTCGATTCATATGTAATATATGCAGTGTAACGATCTGATTTCCGTCGTTAAGGAAAAGTCAATGGGGAAAGAATTGAGCCAGTAAACTTTTTGGTAGTAACTTGAGATTTTCTAGCATAGTCCAGATTTAGATGAAATCGGAGTCAGTGAGGTTTAGGGAAATCTGGTATTGAATGAGAGATTTAAGTATGAATTTTATTACATGAGTAGATAACTAAGACATTAAGGAACCCGTACAACTTTACGGAATTGATTTCAGACGAGTAGAACTCCCGAAACTGATCTTAGCATGAACAAGTTGTTTTTGAATGTCATGGGTTGATGGTGTGTTGTGAAATGGAGGTTTGAAACTCTAATTTCGATATTCTGTCTTCGCGCAAGCCGCCAGAGCGGGATTAGTGCCGCCAAAGCGGGGCCGCTGTAGTGATGAGGTCCGCTGTGGCAGGACAGTCGCGACTTAAGTCGGAAATAAGCCCCAAAAACGTTTTATTCTGCAATTTTCGACCTTAAGAGCTAAGGAACGACCCAATGGTATTTCTTGAAGGTTTTCCACCTTTTCTGGCACCAAATGTAAGGTTTTTACTCTCCGGATCCATTTTTCGATTCGTAGAACTTAGTTTCTTGGGTAATTATCGATGAGGGAGGGTTTTGATTTGGAAATTATGGTGGAAAAAGCCCTGATCTGGGTATGGGGATCAAGGGTTTGACCTAGGGTTGATATTATTGATTATGATCCGGGTATTTAGGTCTTGTTTATTGATCCTCGTGTTATATTGATTGTTTGTAGACCAAAAACAAGCGGAAAGAATCCGAAAAGGGAAGAATCAAGTTTCTTAGGGGATTCAAACTTTGTTCGAGGTAGGTGATGGTTGTGATTTCATGTTTTGTGTGATGTATGCTAGTAATTGCTTTATTGTTATGCATATATGTATATGAATGAATCTTATTGATCACACCTAATGTAATTGAGTATGAATGAATGATTGTATCCCATGAATTAACACTTGATTGTATAATTATGAGATTGTACATTGTGATTGTGGCTTGTTGAATGGATTGAATGTCATGTTCCGACACACTAACTGGAATCGGATGTCATGTACTGACATATATATTGGATCGGGTACCACGTTCCGGTACACTAACTTGGATTGGGTGCCACGTTCCGGCGCATGTATGGGATCAGGTGTCACGTCCGGCACACTAACTTAGATCGGGTACCACATACCGGTACACTAACAGTTTGGGTATGGGTTCAATGAGAGGACCATTGAATGGGGTTCCATGAGAGGACCATTGACTTGTCATATATACTTGTTATTGAGAATGTGGAATTGAACATTTCTTCGGAAATGATAATTGATATATATATATATATATATATATATATATTCTGTATATGCATGTTTTACTTTGTTGTGACTACTTATATATATTTCGCTTACTGGAATAGTCGTGTGATCCTACCAGTACACTGTGGTTGCTTACTGATGCTGCACTTGTTTGTTCTTTGTTGAGTACAAGGCATCTTCAAGCGGCTATTGATAGACC
>JAJOOH010020909.1:0-18302 GCA_029582605.1 Solanum gracilifrons | reverse complement strand
ATTTGCCTATGAAATGTCTTTTTTACCCTTAATGAAATGATTTACAACCACACAAATTTCTATCATTCATTTTGGACCACAAGTTTTAAAAGTCTTTCCATTTTTCTTAAAGTTTGTGCCAAATCAAAGTACATCATATAAAATGGGACGGAGGGAGTATTTCTTTTCTTAAATTTCTATTTTACATATATAAATATGTTATAAGTTTTTTTGAGAGATTGACCGTGATGTCACACATCGTATAGATGCAAGGTGGATGAAATTGAGGCTCACATCTAGAGTCATGTGTGGTAAAATGTGTCACAAAAACTTAAAGGCAAGGTATACAAAGCGATGGTAAGACCAACTATGTTGTATGAATCGGAGTGTTGGTCAATCAAGAAATCTCATGTCAAGAAGATGAAAGTTGCGAAGATGAAGATAGATGTGTGGGCATATTAAGAGAGATAAGATTAGAAATGAAGATATTTGAGATAGGGTAGGAGTGACCTCGATAGAGATAAGATGCGAGAAATAAGATTGAGATGATCTGGACATGTGTAGAGTAATTGCACAAACACCCCAATGCGGAGATATGAGAGGTTGACTATGGATAGTTTCAACATATGTAAAAGTAAGCCGAAGAAGTATTGAAGAAATTTGATTAGATAAGACATGATGCTATTTTAGTTTACCAAGGACATGACCTCGGTTATCAGATCCATTTTGCTGAGCCTTTTCTTATCTCCTCTGCAACAAGCTGCTAGCCTCGTGCCCCAAACTGATGGTGTCTCGAAGTTCTCCTGGCGCTCTCCCCTTTATTATGTAAAAAGGCCCACTTTTTTAAACATTGTTTTGTTTATACTTCTATACTACTAACTGTACTTTTAGTTATAGTATTATGCTAATCCGTCCAATTTTCATTAAGTTTTGTGTTTTAATTTCTATCTGTTCTTTTACAATTTTCCATTTACAAAATAAATTTTTTTTTTCCTTTATCAGAACAAAATAAAATGATATTTTAATAAAATTTCTCTTAAAGCAGTTTAAATTACATATCAACCGAATTTCTTATGATTTAAGGATTGGGCCAATCCTATTTACATGAGCTAGTTTTGTCACCACAACTTAGTGACACCCCCTTTTTTGTCCAAACACAAAATGGAAAATACAATATTGAGATCTAGAGAGACAGAGAATAACTGAGACTATTTAAATATAGTTCCAAAGGGACATTAGAAAATACATAAAGTAATGAATTTCACATTCCTATATAAGGCAAGTGGAAGAAATCAAATCAAATTGATATACACAAAAATAAACCTATTTCAACTAGTAATCCTGTTTGGAAGAACCTACTGATCTTCTGAATGCCCACAAACTAGATGTTTGTTGTAAACAAAAAAATTGATAGATGTGAACTCATCTAGAACTGCCTACGGCATTCTACACTTACACATCAACTTAATAAATAAAAGAATTTCATAGTTGTGAACTCTAACTCTGATCATATTAGCACATGACTCTTTCTGCATTGCATTGTCACCATCCTTGCTGGCCTAGAACATAGCTGCATTTGATGCTGTAGAACACTGCTGATCACATGGAAAATAGACCCCTCTCAAAAAATTCATTTGCACCATTCACTTCCTCGTGTGCTCAGGAATAAGGCGTTGTCTCAGTTCAGTACGTGCACCAGAAAGTTCTGCATGAGGATTACTACAGTCAGACGGGGTGAAACAATTATAATGATAAAGTTAAGAAGGAAAAAAAAAAAGGAATTCAGCTCAACCTTGAGGTGTGAAGTTGAATAGAGGTGGCAAAGGTCGTCCATTAGGCAAGCAAGCATTTGGTTTCCTCAGATCATCAAAGAAAGGGTGTGCACATGCCTCCAACTGAAAATGAATATAAAGATTATGACTCATTCAAAATGCCTCATCATATCAAATCCCCAAAAGGAGTCTACAAGCATGTTTCTAACATACTACTGGTGAAATATGGTCACCCTCTCAGTAGGCTTCATAAACTTATTGATTGTCCACAAGTAGTTCGTGTGTGTTTTCTCATTAACTACTTTCAAGCTTTATACTAACAGCAGGAAAAGGCTAAGTCATTCACTTACAGCAGTACATCGGAGAGTTGGTGAATATTGCAGCAACCTTGAGGCCAGATCTACTGCTTCAGGGGGTATTTTTCTTTGAAATATCTGCAAAATATTCAGATTTAATCTTCAGCACCTCAGCCTATGAGTGAGTGCACTTGGAAGGGACAGTGGGTCAAAGAACTTCAGCGAGGAGAACAAACAAAAGAAACTAAGATATAAATAAACACTATACTTGATAATTTGTAACAAACCTTGTGCCACGGGTGAGCTTTGATTTGAGGAAACTTGAACTCTGTATAGTTTGGATTCATGCACCTAATTTCCTCTCTAGTTGGTGTCCCCAAAATCTAGCATGGATTAAGTACATCAATATCATAAGCAATGTAATGAACTCAACTGGCACTGCTTTAAAAATGGGGGATGAAAACTGATGTCCCATAATAGCATACCTTGATTATCTCCACCAGCTGATCAACACCACTTTCTCCAGGGAAAAGAGGCTACACATAATGCAGCATTCAATGCATCAGACTAGTTTATACCACAGTAACTCGAAATATGATTCTCAGAAAAAAAAGATTTTCTAAAACTTTTATAGAGAAGTAGTATATCAACAAAAAAAAAAATACCATAATAATATCATGATCCACCAAAAAAGAGAATCAACTACAAGTACGGAAACATTTAGGTGCAAGCACTTACATATCTACCTTAGCAAAAGAGAGGCACCATAGAAACCAAATCTATGTGCAATTGTAAGAAAAAATTACCAACTTTCTACAGCTAATATCAGAAAGAGTGAGAAGATAGGAACCACAAAGTCGACTCACCTGTCCCAAAAGTAGCTCAGCGAAAACGCAACCAGCTGACCACATATCAATTGCAGTTGTGTACTCTGTAGCCCCAAAGATCAATTCAGGCGCTCTATAATACCTAGAACAAATGTAGGCTATATTGGGCTCCCCAGGCACCTATGCCAAGAAGACAAAAGTCTGAGTAGATGCAAACACCAAGGAAAACGTAGTTCTCAAAAGAACACCACATACCAGCATCTTTGCACTTCCAAAATCACATATCTTTAACTGATGAGTGTGTGGATTAACCTATAGCAATAATTAAAACAATAATACCACAAATAGTTAGAGCAGAAGCAACCACAATCAAGGAAGAGGGAAAACAATTGTCTCAAATAACCAAGGAAATAGAAGAGCTACAAACACCTAGAAGCAAAGGAGCATAGCCAGCAAGCTTACCAAAAGATTCTGAGGTTTAATATCACGGTGACATACCCCAATTACATTGTGCATGTAATTCAGAGCCCGACATATCTGCGTAATGATAATTATGAGAAAGAAATCAAGTTATAACTTCTGAAGAATCAAGATAATTCATAATAGAGTCAAGATGACATATTGTAAAAGTGTCGAAATTATCTTATTTACACATAGTTCCTACATATAAAAGTAAAATATCACCCAAACGCTTACCTGGTATGTGTACAATTGAACATATATGATGGGCATGTGATGGTTCACTCGGCTGTAGTGCCTTGAAACTCGGTACACAGTTTCAGACACATACTCCAGAACAAGGTTAAGGTAAACTTCATTCTTCTCAGTAGTAGAATAGAAACAGTGTCTCAGGTGAACAGCATTAGGATGATCAAGCATGCGCATAATCTGTAGTTCCCTGTTCTTGTATCTCCTATCCTGCAAGACCTTCTTTATGGCCACAGATTCACCTGTTTCTAGGCACTTAGCCTAAGGAAAAAAAAAACAGAGAAGAAATGAGCAAACGTCAAGCAGAGCCGCCCAAACAACTTCAATGCTTTCAAATAAACACCTAATCCTTCCTACTGACCCAATCAAACACAATTTTACCTGAAATACAACTCCAAATGAACCCGTACCCACCACACGTTCAGCCATGTAAGACAGTGTCTGGGACAATAACATGAAATTTATTAATTGAATAAAACCCAAATACATAACAAATCACAAGCCACATCACATCTAAGTCTGTTCAATTCTGAAGATGAAACTTACCTGTTTCTTCTGTCCATTTCGACCACTCAAAGTAGTCACAATTATCTGGCCTGTTTCTGTTCCATTACCACTAACAACAGTAGGCTCCATATCCTATAGCATTTTATCATATCATAAAAAAGGATTCTCCATAAACAATAAAGCAACATGATGTGCTATATAAATAAGAAGTTACCTTTAAGTCATCCTCGTGGTCATAAGAGTTTTTCTCTCTAATTCTCATTTCATTTGGAAGCTCCTTCTTTCCAGATTTTTCTTGCCTAGTATCGACAGTCAATGTACTTGCATCACTTCCCTCAGATGTAGAAGTCACATCATCCTTTGGCGCTATAGTACATCGCTCTTCCATTTGAATTTCAATATCAACCCTGTGATCTACTTTTTGCTCAATCTTCAGTCTCTTTAGGCTAATATCCCCTCCCTATTAAATTAGTAAAAAAAGTGAGATAATACGGGATATATTGTTGTTCGACGACAATGCACTTAAATCACATCAGGAGAAACAATAACAATTTCATGATTCATTTAAACATAATTTTGAGCAGACTTCGAAAAAAAACCTAATCACACAAAGAAATAACAATAATCATATTGCAGAGCTAATATGATAAAATTACACCAACTTCCTTTAGATTTACCAAACTCTGTATTAATCGGTCACATTAACAAACTAATCAAGTACAAATAAGCATAATATAGAACAATTCAAGGCAACATCTCCAGTCAAAAAGGCCTAAAATCAAAAAAAAAATTGAAAAAAACATGCTACACAAATCAAATCAACAAAAAACGAAGCAAACAAATCATATTTAGACAGAAAAAAACAACAAAAAATTCCATAAATTCGCATATGAGATGAAAAACAGAGAGAGAAAATTACAAGATCGGAAACGGAAGATCGTCCAGAAGCAATGCTCTTGAGGCGACGCATCACATTCATCTCTTTCCTTTCCTTTTCTTCCAATTTATTCAAACCCTAAAAATTGTTGCTTCTCCTCTCTCTCTCTCTCTTCTTAACCAGAAACGAAAAGTTTCTGGAAAAAAGAGAGAAGACGAAGAACAACAAACAAGAAATTGATATACAGAAGGAGAAGAAATAACAAATATATATATTCTCTCCTTTCTGCGTTCAACAAAAAAGAGACAAAAGGAGAAGAAAAATTGAAAATGAAATTGATCTGACCAAAACAGAGTATACTCCTACATACCCATTTACGTTTCGATTTAAATTCCGAGATTCAAACTTTTAAAAAAATTTAATTTTAATTTTAAATAAAATATACAAATTCTACTTTGAAAAATAAAGTGTGTAATTTTTGGAACCTCAAGATAATCCGTAGCTTTTAAGGTTGTTCAAAATCGAATTGAAATTAATAATACGAGTCGAAATTATTTTATTAGTTTGTTGATAATGGATTATTGGTTAAGCAATTTCAATGACGGTTTAGATTTTTTTAAAAATTATCTTGTTATCGTCTATCAACTTAAGTGTATGAGTTCATTTGATTTGTCACCTTGTTTCTAGGTTATTTTCAATAAATAAAAAATATATCAAATCTTAACGGTTAAACCAATAACAATCAATAATCGATAAAGCGATAAGTTAATATCTTAATGGTATTATGACGGTTTAGCATGTCTATAAATCGATAACCGATAAGTCGAATCGAGAAACTTTAAAACCTAAATAAACCAACTGATACCTAACCCTAGTAGTCGCTATAGTCTCTGTAATAACTTGTCATTCGGGTGAGCATTTTATGCGTATTGAGAATTTTTCAGTGTGTAATAGCCTACAAATCGCACAAAAAATGTAAAGTGCATTAACAAATTTTATGCAACAAGCTTGACTCAAATGACATGAAGTTTACATATCGAAGAGATAAGAAAGAACGTATAAATTTGAACACAAGAATATTTTGTCTATTGAAAATTATCTTTTTATCTCAATTCTTACCGTGAATAGAAGTAAGATTTACAAATATTTTATCTTCTTCAGATTTTATTTTGAGAATATACACTCAATACAATTTTTGTTTCAATTTATTTATTGGACTCAAATTGTGACGAAAGTTTTATAAATCACAATAAATAACAATATTTTTTAAAAAATAAAAATTTAGATTAAAATAATATTTAATTCATTGAGTTCTATATATAAAAAATTTCAAATCGGCTGGTCAAAGTCATCCGTCATTTCTACATTGTTTTTTGTGTACTTTTCAGTCAAACTTTGATTGTACATAAGGTGTTTGATTATTTTGGATTTGAGTAAGCAAATGGCGAAAATGACCTTGGGGTAGAGGAGGAATTACATAGTGTTTCGTCAGACAATCACTATGTTTATACTCCATCTGTTTTTAATTATTTGTCCACTTTTGAATTGACACACCTATTAAGAAAATAACTATTGACATATTGAGTTTACCATTTTACACCTATTTATTATGAAGTGGATGAATTAAAAATTTAATTTTTTCAAAAGGTTCTACCTTTTTCAAAGTAATTAATTGAGGGTATAATATAATTATTTTTTTTGTCATTTCTTGATTAGTCAAAATTGACAAGTAATTTGGGACAACTATAAAAGGAAAAGTGGACAAGTAAATAGGAATATAAGGAGTATTATATTTCTTTCTCATACAAAGTGCGTATATGCTAACGGAATATCTGGGAGAGGGCCTTTTGGTCTAACCATTTGACCGAATTGATTAGGAGAAATAGTTCATGTATCATATATAGTATTATTTAATATTGTGTTTGATAGGAATTTGGATCTACAGGGTCGTTCGATATTATAGGACGTATTGCTAATATCTTCAATTTGGTGGTATTAGATTTACATAGGGTTTAATACAATGAAATTAATCTATGTAAAGACAAAAATATCCTTAATTATTTTAACAATTTTGTTTATTTACTTGATTTTATGTTTTGTATTTGTACTAGTAAATTTAATTAAATAATTTAGCTTACAAATTTTATTATTTAGAGAGAATTGCTTGTTGCTAAATAGATCCAATACAAATCAATATAATATTCGAAATGTAAGTTGTATAACATTTACTAATTGAAAAGGTATATATATCGCCACAATGTTTGTGATCTTAATTGGATGTATTATTTGTTGATATATATGTGATTGTCTAATTATTTATATTTTGAACAATTTATAAAATTGAAAAGAAGCTTTTTGTAGAGTTTTAATCGAAATACAAGATGAAGTTGTAGCAATGAATCAAACACTTGATAAAAATAAGTCCTTCATTACTAATCCCTACTCATTAATCTTTGTACCAAGCGACCCCTTATATTGTTATTATTATTATTTAAATGTAGTTTTTAAATATATAAATTTTATTTCAAAAATTTAAAAATTTAATGTTTGAATTCAACGTCAAAGTTTAAAATTTTGAATCTTGAAATTCCATCCGAACCACATAAATTATGGCAAAGGGAGTACTTTACAACATGAACAACAACATTCCTAGCTAATGTAATTCCATAAGTTGGCTTGTTCGTCAGAGTCGTGTCCTGGTATAGGTGTCGGGGTCGACATTGAATCTTGAGTCGAGAGTCGGGATCATTTTCTGGGTCTGATGTTGGGGTCGAATCTTGAATTTCTCATCGGGTTCGTGTCCCTGTTCGGGTGTCGGATTCAAATCTCAAATCGATTATTGGAATTGGTTTACAGGTCAGAAATTATTTTTCTAAAAAGTATTTTCTATTCTCTAGCGTAAAATGAAAGATACTTTCTGAAAGTATTTTTCATTTACCAATCAAACACTAAAAAAGACCTTTTGAAAAATATCTTATACTCACGGGATAAGGGTCTGAAAAATACCCCAACTTTGGCCGAAATTAATGTTACGATACCAAACTTTAATGAGGACCTATTACCCCCCAGACTATTTAATACCGTATTTTTTACCCCGTGAACTATTTAATAGTGTATTTTAAAGGTATATATGTGCCCACGTGGACACTTACTATTTATAATTATGCTTATTTTTTATATCCACGTGGGTACATATATGTCTTTAAAATACACTATTAAATAGTACAGGGGTAAAAGGTCCTTTCCAAAGTTTGGTATCGTAACAACAATTTCGATCAAAGTTCGGATATATTTCAAATCCTTATTCCTAATATCTATATGAGTTTGTAAAATTATTCCTACTAAAAAAATCTAAAATTCACGTAACGTGTAAACACTATTAAACCAAAAACCAATTCCAATTTCTTCCTTAAATCTGAACACCAGATTCATCCAAAAACATCTCATAAACTACGTCAAATCACCCAAAAATTCAGATTTAGAGTCTTCAGTACGTAATCGATAATTTATAACAATATCAACTTGAAACAAAGCTTATTTGCGAAAATCTAATTTTTCAAATTCTGAATCTTCGAGCTTCAATAACAATAGGTGAACACCAATTTTATTTTGACTAAACTATTTAAAATATGTTTATACGCTACACTAACGTGTAATTATCTCAAAAAATAAAATAAAAAGCGCAGCAAAATTCTGTTACCAAAACTTTGGAACAAAAATTATTTTGAAATGGTAAAAGTAGGATAGTTATTCTGAAAACAAGAATATGCGTGTGCGATTTTGCCGCAACAGATACTCAGCACATGTACACTAGAATCTAACTCAAAACAACTCTATAAATCGACGCAATAATCTCAAGAACTCCTCAATCTCAGCCCAATTCAAGAACGAAAGCAAATTCAAGAACACATATCAAGAACATCAAACCTTCAACTTTCTAGAACGAATTTAACGTTGAAATTAACATGATTGACGTGTGGGTGAACAAACCCAACACTATGGAAGCTTACATACCTGAAAGAACCATCTTCTTGAAGAACTTGAAGGAAAATCTTGGAAGAAGAACTCTGGCCTTAATGTTTCTTGAATTCCTTGAGCGTAGAATTTTTGGAGTGGATGAGAGGGTTTGATTTATGAAAACTAGTTTTTCTACACGTTTAGGGCAATTTAGATGATCTCCTAAAGGTTTTTAGGACTAAAATACCCCTAAAGAAATAAATAAAATGAGATGGGAGTCGAAATAATTTTTCAGCAGGCAGTGAGGTCCGTATTGACTCCGTAACGCGGAGCCATCGCGGAGCTGCTGCCAGGTTTGGGCGTCGTTAGTAAATCTGTCATAACTTTTTATTCAGAGCTCGAAATTTAGCAAACTAGGTGGCTTTGGTAAGATAATTCAAAGACCTTTCATTAGCTATCTTGTAGCCTGCCTAACTCATCATGTACTGAGAGTTATGGTCGTTTTAAGTTGACCCAAAATCCATAAATTAAGCATAACTTGCAAAATTTCAGATTTTGCTATTTCCAATTTAGTTCTTTTTGGAACTCAAGGTGCTACATCTAGTGACCTTAACACATAAGAAATTTTAAATTCCTTGGTGAAATCTCACTCACTACGAAGAACGGTTCGAGTCCTAGTTCGAAATTTTTTTCTGGGGTGTTACAATTCATATTACTTTTTTTTTTATGAATAAATGTTTCAAAATTTTAAAAAACAAATTGCATAATATTTAGCTTTAATATTTGTGTTTAATTTAATATGAATTGAACGAACAAAGCAAAAAAAAGGGGGGGGGGGTTGGGGGGTGGGGACGGGGATTAAGCTTAAAATGAATTATTTTAACGTTTCATGTTTTCACTAATCTTTGGTGATGACAACAATAATGAGACATGAATAATGAAATCAGAATCAAACGAGGTGTTCTTTTGTTCGCTTTATGAATAGTTTATAATTTTTTTAGTAAATTTAAGGTAAATAATTACATTTAAATTTTATTTTAAATTTAAATGTAAAGAAATAAAAGTCCAATTCATTGAAAATTCAATTGGCTACTAAATGTAGATTTCTAATTAAAAATCGTTTTGATGAATAATATCTGAATTACTTCAAAAATAACAAATTTAATAACTATTATTTAGAAAGTAATTTAATTAGCTTAAAGGAGCACGTTAATAGGAGATTTCTACTAAAAATGTAACTGTGGGAATTCGAACCCACGCAAGGAATGTAAGCATGAGAACTTCAGACCACTGCGCCGCAGCTTCTTACTATGTTAAGGATGTCCAAAATATTAAATTTAACCAATTCAAGTAGCATTTTACTTATACATACAGTATAATTTTCCGACGAAGGGTGTCCAATTGGACACCCTTGGTACACTATAGCTCCGCCACTGCTCGAAACATGCCTTAAAAATTACCCATAAAGAACTCAATCAATGAAATTTGGTGATTTCATCTTTCGCGAATTAGAATGAACAATCAATTGATAATTCAAACTGTTTTTCCAAAATCACTACTAAAACATTTTGTAGTATCGTTCTTGAAAGGTCTTACAGGAAGCACATTTTTCTCGGTCTATGTATTTCTTTTGAAACAACCTCTTCTGCTTTTTTACTTAAATTTGTTGAGATCATCGTCTTCTGTTTTAATTTGTGCGCCTTACTTTCTATTTTACTCAAATTTAAAAAGAATGGTTTTTGGGGACAATTTTTCATTTTCAACTTGACACGTTTTAAAGTCATACAAGCGTAGACCTAAAATTGACAATATTATTATTATTAGTAGGCAATTGGGTTGTTAGTTTGTTACACAGTATATATTCAAATTAAAATAACCTAGAAAATTGGACAAATATGTGTATTAACTAAGACAAGACATTCTCGAGGGGAAATTGTCAAATTGGAAAGATGGACTATTGAAATGTCATAGAACAAGAGCAAACACTTGATCAATAGATTCCAAACGAAAGTTGGCAATAATGCAGAGTTGCATTAATACATCAATGAAATATGAATACATTGCTTCATATCACATGTAAAAGATCAAAGTATAAACAAATCGAAATCTTCAATACCTCCCTTTTACTATTCTCTTTCGTGCATTGAATTATTCAACGGTAGTAGATTGGGCGTTGGTGATGAAACTGGGCTATATTAGATCCTAGATCTTCAAGTTTAATGTTTAAATTACTATTCTCAGGTTCGCGCTTAGTGAAATGTCCAATAATTTGTGGACCAAAAACAACATATCATAGTCTTTTTGTTAGTATTACTCTTTCATATAGTTATAATAGTTGAAGATTGGTTGCACTATGGAGTATGATGATTCTTCAAGTTCCCAATCTAGTAAGTGCAATCCTCTTTATGTACTTGTGTTTTCATTCTTTTTGATAACTGATTATAATAATTAAATTGTTGTTTGCTTTCCAAAATTTTAACTCTTCAAAGCAGATGGCTCAGTGTTGAATCTATTAAATTTAAAAATATTAATGGTGAATTTAATAATTTAAATTTTACTTAAAATAATACAGAAGATTATAGAATAATATAATTGTTCAATTTTATATATATATCAAAAATATTTTAGAACTTTAAATTAAATTACTTAAATATTCATATTAATAAATTAAGTTTTTACAACAACATCTAAGGTAATATTGACGATTGTTACATTAGCTTGAGATTATTATTTTATTTTAAAATATAGAACCCACAAAATCAAATCCTGGCTCTAGCTCTGCTTTTAATATGAGAATAATGTACTTTCCTAATAATTTAGATATGCAACTTGTAAGAACATCAACTCCATTCTTGTAGTCTGGGGTCTTTTGAGAAGCAAAAGAAACTATTGGAATTTTATGAAAGAGTATCGAAAGCCAAACATGTACAACATCAAGTCAAGTTATAAGTCACATATCTCATTTTTTTAGTATAATTTACACAAATCTCATATTGTAAAGTGTAAATTACATCATATCCCTATTTTTTTTTTTTCTAATTACAATAATCCCTTAAAATTTGTACCTTCCGAATACATAAGTCACCATCCGGATACATTAATTCTAATACAAGAAAAATATTTTGGTTGCGCTAAAAAAGGAATAAAATCTGAAAATTAATTAAATCCCATAAATTACGCTTATGTTTCTTCTTACTCTCAATCATACAGAGGCAAATCCTAATAGAAGTAGAAATTCAAAATTTCAAATTGCTCCCCCCGTTCAACGAAGAAACCTTTCAAATTTATTTTAAAAACTTTTGTCAAAATTTTGGCTAAGCGAGATGAGTTATGAAGGATACAAAAGTGATAAAATTGTTGTTGGACAAACGATATCATTTTGAATCTTCAAGTTCATCGAAGATCCTTTCAATTTTGATTCAAGATTATCAAAAAATTTAAGATTCAAGATTCTTTCTTCTCTCTCAGTTCAGTGAAGATCCTTTCAATTTTGATTCAAAATTGTTGAAAATTTTGAGATTCGAAATTCTTCTCCTTGTTTATTAAAGATCCTTTCAATTTTGATTCAAAATTGTCGAAAATTTTGAGAAGTTACATCATGAATATCTTTGTTACGTAGCATTTTACTATTTATGTATCTTGTTTAAATTGATAAGTATTATATTTATACTATATGCATTAAATAAATAATTGTTGCCCATAAGATGTTAGATTTGAGATTGATACATTTCTGTATGGTAATTAATTGATACATTTAGTATAAATTCGAATTTACGTATCATATCTAAAAAATTAGTGCATGATACATTACTATTTATGTATCTCGTTTAAATTGATAAGTATTTTATTTATACTAGATACATTTAATAAGTAATTGTTGCCCATAAGATGTTAGATTTGAGATCAATACATTATCGTGTGATAATTGCTATGTAATTGATACATTTAGTATAAATTCAAATTTACGTATCATATTTAAAAAATTAGTGCATGATACATTACTATCTATGTATCTCGTTTAAATTGATAAGTATTGTATTGTTTGCCTTGAAAGATATGTATAACTTACATAATGTATCATTTTGTAGTTGATAATAATGTATCTGATACAATAAGGTTGTGAAAGAAGGATGTACGTAAGCTGAAATAAAGAGTATCTAAAATTTATCACAATAAATAAGAATTAAGTTATCAATTAGATACATGAACAAACATGATTCATTAAAGAGATTTGTTTATGAAAAACACCAGAATAAAGAGAAAAATATTATACTGTATGAAATTTTGGTGAAATTGAAACTAATATTATTATGAGACAATGAGAAGATTAAATAATAGTAATACAAGAATCTTAATCAATTTCAATGAATGATTAGTTGTTAGAGTCCATAACCAACTCAAATTATGGAACATTTACAAGTATTATATTATTTTTTGAATCAATCACACGAGGTGAGTTTTATTAACCAAAAATAAAGAAACCAAATAAAAATACCAAACCCAACACTGATTTGGAAATAATAGAAAAACAAAACAACTATTAAACCAAAAAAAGAAAAAGAAGGAAAAAGACAAAATAAAAAGAAACGACAACAGAAAAGGCAAGAACTTCAATCAAAATGAATTTGAAATTTGTAACTGCTAAAGAAGTGGAGAGAATTTAGGGATAAAATGAAGGAGTGAAATGGGGAGTGGAAAATATGAGTGTAGGCTGAAAATAGGAGTGGAATATTTATGTATCCAGAAGATTTTATGAATTGAGGGAATTAAGGGATTTTTGAAATTTTAAAAAAAGGTAGGGATAAATGAATATTAAGGTAAGTAAATGTGTGTATATAAGTAATTTTTCCTTTTTTTTTAATTAGACTAACAAACTCCCTTTTTTCTCTGTCACACCATTTTTTCACAATTGAATCAAAAGTAGTTGCAAGACGCACACCACCCTCAAATCTAAATTACTAAGGAAACAGAATAGCATGAATAAAAAACTAAGTCAGAGTTTCTATCGAGATGAACCCTTGAAATCTTGGAAGTTAGAGTGCTTAAGGATTCGAGTTGCACCTCATCTTGTTCACTCTAAAGTTAGACAAAAACATTTTTTTAAGTTAGAAGGAAATACCAATGAAAAAGGAAATCACATTGTAAAATGTTCAACTCTTACCGGGAGGATTTCAAGTAGTATGCTCACAATTTTAATTTTAAATATTGAATTAATCAAATATAATTTAGCTTGAAAAATTGAGCGAAACGTTACAACTATTTTGAAATGGGGGAGTTCCACACTTGTATTACCAAACTATAGTTAATTAATATATTATAAATTTAATCATAGTAAAATAATATGGTTTGATTTAAATACTGAATGAGGATAAATTTTGATCTTAATTATTCTATGATAAAGAGTTAATGATAAAAAAAAAATGCATGCACAACAAACAGTTTTCGTGACGGAAAAAGCGGCATTGTTGACTCCAGAGAATTAAACGAAGGGCCGTCGGCAAGCAGCATCGGCATCAACAGCGGTAGTACAATTCTATCCGTTCAAGTCTTGGTCTACCGGTGGGTCGTCCTATGAGTAACTCTAGCAAACAAATAAGAAAAGAGATGGAATTCAGGAATGAGGTAGGGCACGGGAAAGGTAAAGAGGAGAAGACGTCGTCGTTGGTGCATAACAGAGATTTTCTATCGACAATCTTTCTCGGTGCATAAATCTAAACTATCACAATAGGGTTTAGAAGTTACTATACTCTCTAAGATAAATTATTATTATCATTTAATTGAACTTAACGTTTAGCATATGGAGACACAATGGGGTTTAGAAAGGGTACTGAAATAAATTAATAATATTTAATACAAAAAATGGGAAAGCGACTGGTATTTTAACGACCCGAACCGTCGTTAATTAGGAAAGGGAAAATATCAGGAAACTGAGACCACCATCCCGTCAGAGCGGGCCAGATGACACTAGGGCGGCGACGCTTCAGTGGGATAGGTCGCGCCAGAGCGGGAATGACGGGACCAGAACTTAAATGACGTGAAACCTTATTTTCTTTTTTTTCCCAAAACACCTAAAAGAGGCGTGAATCACCATAGAAACCCTCAAAAGGCTTCTCTAGGCTTGGGAAGGAAGGATGAAGAGATTTCTAGCGCAAGGAGGTCGGTAGCATGCGAATTTCCGATCAAATACACCGTCTCGATGCTCGAAAACCAGGATTGAAGCAAAAATTCCTCTACAGCTGCTTAGCGCCCAGATAGACTAGGTTATTTGATTGAGTAGTTATAAATCTATTTTTCACTGCGTAGTATATTGGTAATTGGAGGTAGAATTCATGCGTAGGCTTTCGTACACCGAAATGGATGATTAGATGTGTATTTCTAAGTGTTACATCAGACGTATACTGTAAGATGTAGCCCTATCCCGTGAACTAGGGTTATGTGATGGTTGATTTCCTGTGGTGTGACATAAACTTGTTAAGGTTTTCGTGATATGCATACATGTATGAAATTAGGGATATTGAGGATCGTACCTCATGAAAAGGCTAAGTATGTACAATCGCATGCCATGAACCTAATACTTGATTGTATTGCTATAAGTATGTGTGTTATGGATGTGATCGTGATTGTGATTGTGATGATTGGATTGGGTGTCAGGTACCGACACACTAACATGCATTGGATCGGGTGTCACATACCGACACACTAACATGCATTGGATCAGGTGTCACGTTTTGGTACGCCAACATGCATTGGAACGGGTGTCACATACCGACACATATACATGCATTGGATCAGGTGTCACATTCCGGGACACTAACAGTTTGGGTGTGAGTTCCATGAGAAGAACATTGAGTTGTTGCATCTACTTGCTATTGATAATGTGGAACTAAACATGTTTCTTGAAAAGATAACTGGATTGTACTTTATGTTTATATATGTGGTTTCACAGTGTCGTAAGGTTATTGGGTGTAATTCGTTAATGAATGAACTGTGAATGGTCAGGCCCCAACCGGGATGTGGTATGGTGAGTCGGAACCAAGGGTCTCGGTGTTATCATTTGTTATTTAGAAGGGGGGTCATGTGCATTGTTGTTGAAGATTGTGGTGGTGTTATGTCGTAGTGCTAATAGTTGGGTATTGAAACGGTTAACAAGCCTTGATAGAAGTACCATGGGGTTACAGGTTGAGTAGAGACGTGGATGAAGTAAGGGCGTGTCGTGAGTGGTTGGTCGGGTTGGTAGTGGATAAATCTGAAAACTCCTCTAAGAGATAAAAGGGTTATAGTCCAGTGTGCTAGTAGGAAATCAATATCTGGAATGGTAAGGACAAGAAAATATAAAAGTAGAGGAAGGAATAGTCTTATTGCATGATTCTTGTTAGTCGATTTCTTATATTATGTGGTGGGTATTGGGTTGACCAATGATGTCTACCAGTACGTGTGGTTGTACTGATACTACTCTTGCTATGCCTTTTTGTCATAGTCTGGTAGCAGGATCAGTAATGTTTCATAAGTAAAGACAAAAGAAATCTCCAATAGCTTCTATTTTTCCTTCCATATGGTGGGAGTTGTGTCATCTATAATCTTGTTACACCTTGTACTCTTAGTAGCTCTTGTACCTGTTTAGGCTATATCCCTAGGGTGTTAATTACTTTGCAAATCTTAACTCAATTTATTGTTAAAAACTCTTATTTCATAAAATTTTTATGAATGTTAATTGTTCCTCAGTTTTCTTAATCTTTCACATGTCTTAAAATTGTTTCGGGAATCTAGGGTTCTCTTACTTAGGTGTTAGAGTAGGTGCCCGCACGGCCCTGTGGGTTGGGTCGTAACAAATTGACATTAGAGCCCATGTTACCAATCTCCCAGTACAAAAGCAAATGTAGATTAGACTCTTACAGATTGGTGTGTTGACGTCCACATTTAATCTTCAGGAAGCTATGAAGCATTCTAGGAAGTGTTTCACATTTTCTTTCTTTTCGTGCGAGTTGTCGCTTTTGGTATAAGTTGAGTTCAATTGGTACCTCCCGATTCCCTCAACAAAGTAAATCGGACGTCGTGGTTACGGCTGGAATAAATTGGAACTGAGAAGGTTCCAATTGGTATCTGGCCCTAGGGATTGTGTAAATGCATGGATGATCAGTAATGGATGAATCCATGGAGCGAAGTAATTAATAATTTTGACTTGTTTGTGAGTTGTAGTTTGAAACTGTAAATGTGTGCATAGTGTTGCCTGAAATAACTATTGGTGTGAAAGGTACATTTACTTGGATGCTATGATACGATTATGTACACAGTATTGCTTGGATGGATTTCTATATGTACAATATACTAGCCTAAATACATGTTCAAAACTGTGCGAGTTGTAATTGCTAGAGTTTCGTGAACTCATTGTCAGAAAGATAGTCATCACTGGTTTAGGTGCAAGGGGATAAATAAACTACGATATGATTTGTAAACGAAATCTGGACTTGTGCTGCGACTGACTATAACCGTGTAAGGTTCTAGGCACATCTAGGGGATGTGCGTGTTTGTGGTGTTGAATTAATGAGAATAGGTTCTGGAGTGTGAACCGTGAGAATTACTTAGGATAGACAACCATCCTAGTTAAGGGAGTTATCCTAAATGCCTAGTTATAGCCTGAGATCAATGGAAAATTTTAGAAACGAAGAAAGCCCCAGAAAAATTATTGGCCTGGGTTATGTTCTGTCTGAGCCGCTGGGGCGGGATTATTCTCGCCAGAGAGAGACCGCCAGCGTGGTACAGGGAGAGACAAAATCTCAGCCCTGTCTCCCCTGTTTTTCCCTAGTTACACATGTAGACCACGTATCGTACATGTCACACCTCAAACTCAAGGGGCGCAACTGACTCCTAAAGCCAAAACTCAGGCCCGAGCCGACCTTGCTGAACCATTTGCTACTAGCGCATGGCAGTCACATGCAATTAAGAAAACAAACAAGTATATCTCGGCTTAAAATTAAGCCCTCTGCCGGCAAGGCCCTTGGCAACAGATCTACCAAAGAACCAGCTACTCCCAAGAGTTCATATAAAGAAACATCCAACTAGCACAAAAGTCCTGATTGGGCCATCGAGGCCACCATGATATCTATACCAAAACTAAAAAAAAGGAAAATATCAGTACAATACATCAAACAGCTCACAAGCTTCAGCAAACCAACAACATAGGCCAGCATGGCCATAACGTAGCTATAAAACCCACACACTAGTCTGCAAGCCTCTAAGAGTAGTAAAGATTGGTGGGACAGGGCCCCAGCCTACCCATGAGAATATATACAACAAAAGGTAACAAACCTCCCAACTCTGGCAGCTCCGGAGGAAAGGGGCTGACCAATCAGATAAAAGTCAATCCTGCTGATATGGAGGT
>JAJOOH010020908.1:0-13806 GCA_029582605.1 Solanum gracilifrons | reverse complement strand
TAGAGAGAGAGAGAGAGAGAACGTGTGTGTGAGAGATTCCCTCCCATCTTCTGTGGAAAAATACTTTTAACTATCTATCCACAACCTCCTTATTTAATAATAATAATATATATATATATATATTACTATCTCTCTATATATAATAGGAAAGGTGATAGCGTCATGTGGCAACAACACAAAATTCAATAATTCTAAGTTTTAATAAATAAAATGTAATTTAAAATCTGTATTTTAAACTGATAATAATGATTTGGGAAGTTTAAATCGGTTTTCTTTTTAAAATTCAAATTTGACAATTAAAAACAGTTATAAATTGGGAAGTTACCGATTCCAAATACAACTCGCTCTTCTCTTTGTTCAACATCTACTTCAGAGCACTTCTCCCTTTTCTTCAGAGAATTTTTCCTTTTCTTCTAGAGTAATAAGTTGAGACGGCACATGTAGAAGTACATTTGATTTAGTAATAATATGCAGAGCAATTGGTGGCGAGACCAAAAGATAGTAACTTGATGACAACGTAGTGCATTGCAGATTCATATGATGATATGAAAAGTTATAACATCAATTATGGACAATGTTGTGTAATTAGAAGCGAGTTAATAATACTATTTTGGTATATATATTATATTACTCTTATTTAGAAATGACAGTTAGAAGGACTAACACAACATCAAATAGATGCACCAAAGGTAATACAAGTTGTACTGTATTGGGGCCTACCTCATTAAATAAGTACTACTCCCCACTCATATCACAAAGACACATGTACTATGTAGGGAGTTGGGAAGGACCAACAAGGACAAATCTGTAATTTTCTTAAGCTTACCCCACTCATATCACAAAGACACATGTACTATGTATAATACATAGATGCTTTTTATATTATCTATGGATTGATTCATTTTCCCCTTACAGTCTTATAATTTCAAAATCGTTAATTTTCTCTTAATTTTCGAGTAAATATCTCAAAAGGTCATCCAATTTTGAGAAATTATATATTGTAAAATTATTCAACTTTATTTTATATCAATAAAACCACTCAACTTTGAATATTTCTTTTATAAAATAACTCGATCAAACTTACCATAAAAAATATTCTACAAGATAAAATTATTATTTTTTAAAATATATTTACGAGAAACTTCTTAAAATATTTAAAAGTCATCAAAAAGTTAAAAACAATTGGCATGAATTTTGAACTTTTTAGTAAATTTGTGAAGCAAGTTGAACCCATTCGAGGGAACGTATGAAAACTGAACGTGATGAGGTATCGACTTTCTTCTCTTCCCATTTTATATTGTTCGTATTATATTTAAAAATGATTTCACCAATAATTTAAAAAAAAATTCATATCTTACACTTAATTCATTGATCCATGATTGTAATTTTTTTAAATGGAGAGTAATTTTTTTGTAATTATTGGAGTAAAGAAGAATAACATATAAAAGATTGAGATTTGTGGAAGAGCAATTAATTTCTTTTATCATGTTAAAATGTTTTTTATGGTAAATTTGATCAAGTAATTTTATGAAAGAGTTCTATGATTTTGTTGATACAAAATAAAGTTGAATGACTTTACAACATAATTCGAGTGAGCTTTGACATATTTACTCCTTAATTTTCACGAGTGCTTTCTTCTTCCCTCGCTGAATATCACTCTGTTTTCAGGAGAATTTTCTATCTACTTACGTTGTTCTTAACCTACTTCTCTTTTGAGGCATATAATATGTGTTTGTAAAAGTTTTGGCAAATGAATTTTTTATTCTTATAGTTGTTGTTGAGTGTTGGAAATTGGGGTGAATGTGTATAATATGTGTGCTACCGTTTTGACATGTTTGTTAGCAAATGTTCTTCATTTCTACATGTATTATGTCTTTTTCATGTATTTTGTGTTCGTTATCAACTAATTTGAGGCATATCATGCACCTTATGCATTTAAATTAATAAATAATATGTTGTAAGACTAAATCTCGAAAAAGAAGGTGCGAAGACAACAAAAACAAATACTATTAAATTTGAATGGTTGAAAGAATTAGGTGGAAGAAAGCCAATTAAAATGATAAGAAAGAAAGAAGGAAAGAGGATGTGCATACAACATACCTATGGTGGCTTAAGTTTCATTGGGAAAATTTCAGATGAGGTCTTCCATTTTGCAAAACATTTTTTCTTAAAGCTGGGACAGAAAATAGATCAATGAAAAGAAATAGGGATATATCACGAAAAACACATGTTTCATAGATGAAGCTTAATCATTTTATTATCGTACCTAAATCTCTATAAATATTTCTAGAATTGGTAGACACATTAATCTTACGTTTTAAATGAGATATTAAGCCGTAAAAACCGTATAGGTAGATCATACAATACCGCCTTCAGTTTCAAAGCTTAGATAATATTGAAAGGGAAGGCGAAAACAGATCAACTAAACCATATTTTCATTCATACCATTTGAGCTCTGTATTCATACTTTTTGAGATAAATATTAACATGTAGACATAATAAATAATATTAATTAAACTATACTAAGAAAAGCTAATAAAGATATTGTCCTTTCTGTTGTAGCATTTTGAAGCTCATTGATAAAGTCATTTTTTTTTTTTTTAAATATTGCTTTAAACTACAAAGCTTTGCCTAACATGATTTTGAAATGCCAAGTCGATTGCAAAACATAAGATTTCTCATGTCTTTTTTAGTCTAAAAACTTGTGGCCTAAACAAAATTGCTAAGAGAGGATTACTCCAATTTGTAACAATGCACTAATTTAAGAAAGTCAGAGGTCTTATATCATTTAGTGATTTTAGCATGCAACAAGGAAAGGCATGATCCATACAAGCTTATTATGACTTTCTAAGTCAAAATACTATGAAATTTACTCAATTTGAATATTGCTTTCAACTGGACTAGAACAATATTGAGCATAATAACATATTTGAATCAAAATCTAGGTGCCCAAAAAATGAAGTTAAATTTTAATTTGTGGTTATCAAATTTTGAGTAGTTTCCTTCTTTTATATACTCGAGTGAATGGAATGACTTTATTCTTTTATATATTCAAGAATTTCACTGGGTGTATTCACTACAACAAAAATAACTTTTAGCGGCAATAAATATTGACATTACTAAAGAGTGCTAAAGTCTTTACCGGCATTAGTTAAGTGTTATTAGAACCAATGTCGTTAAAGGCTTTAGGGACATATACAAAGAGTACTAATTGCTGCTAAAACTACATATTTAACGGCAATTAAAAATTAATTTTTGCTAATGATTATTTTTGATGTAGTGATCTCAAATATGGTCATTTGATTACTGTCCATTTAGAAGATGCATTTGATTAGAAAACGGGAAAAATTTATGAACAAAATTTGGAAAGGTAAGTAACACAATTATGTTCTACCAAAAAAATTATGTTCACTGTATAGCCTATGCTTCTCATTGGATCTTGTAAAATTAGTTACTTAATATTGTTCTGTGATTGAATTGATTTATAACTTTCTATGAGCTCACTCCTATCTGCAAAAATCAAAGAAACTCTTCCAACATAACTTTTAATAGGTTAGCTCATTGTTGACACTTTCTATTACAAAACACATTTCTTTCCTTTGATAGTACCTTTAATCACAAGGTTTACAACACTTTTGTAAATGTCAGAAGTCCTTATACTCCACCTTTGTTGACAGGTAGCTCTAGGTCTAAAATTGGACAGACAACTCCCGTTCTATTAAGACATGAAGCAATGTGGACACCATGAAAATCAAAGAGCAATACAAAAGTTTGAACACATGTAAAATCAAAGTTGCATCACTCCTTACAATTACTAGATGAAAAAAAAATACTTAGGTTACAAATGATATGTATATGCTATATGTATTTAATTTTACGGTGGTTAGATTTTATTATAATGGAGTCCAGTTAACTCCGGATTTGATAAAATTATGAATAGAAATCATACATTTCTTGGTAGTGCAATAACTAAAGCAATATACTGAAAGGGTCATGATATTATAGAGTTAATATCTCAAAAGGTCACCAACTTTGAAAATTTATCTAGCAAAGTCATTGAACTTTGTTTTGTATCAATAAAATCACTAAACTTAGACATTTCTATCAATAAAATCACTCAATTAAAACTATTATTAAATAAAATATTGGCATAGCAAAATAAATTACTTGTATATTTTTATATCAGGTAAACACGGACCCACAAATAAATAAAATTAAAGAAAATTTATTAAAAAATTTCGGACAAACTTTATCACGAAAACAAATATTTTATGATACTGTTGGATAGTTTATGTCTTGATTTAATAAATAAATGAAAAAAAATTCTTAGTGAAACATATTTTGCACGGGCCTCCCTACTAGTAATAATATATAGAAGAGTCTAGGAAGCAGATGTTCGTCAACATGCTTGCTTCCTAGACAAGGGTAATTTGGTAAGTTACTATCTAATTCTGCTTTATACTTTGCTGTGAATGGTTATGCAATTTGCTTTGGGAATTGTGTGTTTCATGATTTTTTCCCTCTAATTCCTATGGTGTCCTTTTGTTGATAATGCAGTATTTTTTCAAAGTTTTGTTTGCCCCTTCTTTTGTATCTTTTTACAATAAATTCACTGGTACATATTGGTAAATTTATTGAAATGTGAGGCTTTTTTCAATGCCTTAAAGGCATAAAAGTGCTGATGTTAGCACTTATTCAGACCCTCACGTCCCATCAATAATATTTAGTACTATTCTTTTTTTGGTAGTCATATTTAGTACTCATTTGTAGTTATTTTAGGCTTTCTTTATTATTGTGTTTGAGATCACGTAGAATAAAATCAACTAAAAATTTTAATATTTCATATTTCATTACTAAGGCTAAATTTGAACGATGATATGATTGTTCAATACTGATATTTAAAAATAGTATTAAAAAATTATCGACACTCAAAATTCTATTAATGTCACATAAATTAGAATAGAAGAAATAACATATATTATTTAAAGTTTATATAAAAAGTACTATAAATTATTATAATTATTGAATTCAAATATTGAAAAATCATATAAAAAATTATTAGCTCTCTAAATTCTATTGTGCCACATAAATTAGGATAAAAGAAGAACCATATGTTATTTTTAAAAATGATGTTAAAAGCACAATAGTACTATAAATCACAATAATTAACAACTTAATTTTTAAAAATAATATATACAACACTTAGCCCCTCTTCAAATTTCATTTGCATCACATTAATTGACCATTAATTCTGCACTTTTTTTCCTTTTAATTTTGTCTTACATTTTTTTTAGCATGTTATATATTTAAAAATTACAGTAATAATACTTTAAATCACAATAATTAATAAGTTAAAATATTTAAAAGTACTATAAAAAAATCATTTAACTTTCAAAATTCTATGAGTGACACATAAAATGGGGTTAGAGGAAATGACATATATTATTTGACAATGACGTAAAAAGTATTATAAATTACAATAATTAACAACTTAGAAATTTAAAAGACATAAACAAAATTGGCTAACTCTCGAAATTATATCAATACCACATAAATTGGGACATGAGAAGTAACAAAAATTATTTAAAAATTACGTAAAAGGAACTACAAATTACAATAATTAACAATTTAAAATATTTAAAAGACATAAAAATGATTATTTTTGAAATTATATCTATGCCGCATAAATTGGGAGAACGAAATAATATGTATTACTTCAAAATCGCTTAAAAAATTATAAATCACAGTAATTCATAACTTAAAATATTTTTAAAAATCATATAAAATTTTGAATAGCTTTTCAAGTTTCAACATGCCTGCTTGTAGCTAGGGGTAATTTGGCAATTTAAAGTTTTCTTTTTTTAAAAAAATTGTCTTTTATCACTTTATATATATTTAAAAATTATGTAAAAAATATTATAAATCATAATAATTAAAAGCTTCAAAATATTTGAAAATATGTAAAAAGATTTTGTTAACTCTCAAAATTTCATCTATACCACGTAAATTGGGATAGAGAGACAGAAATATTATATAAAATACAGAAAATATATTGTAAATCACAATAATTAATAACTTAAATATCAAAAAGAATTTATATAAAAAAAATGATTGACTTTTGAAACTTCATTTGTATCACATGATCAACACAAAAGGAGTAATATATATTATATGAAAATTACGTAAAAAATACTATAAATCACAATAATTAGCAACTTAAAAAATCTGTCTCTCTCTGTCTATATATATATATATATATATATTGGTTGACTCTAATATATAAAAACATGTTAAGAAATTCATTAACTTCAAATTTCACATATATCACATAAACAAATTAAAATAGAAAGAGTAATATATATTGGGCCCCGTACTGGCACGGGGTATATATCTAGTATATGTAGAAAGGGCAAATGCCATTTGTTTCTCGTAAAATTATGGTCATACATTTTAACCTTTTAGATATTTATATTTGAAATTTACTATGCATGACATTAATAAATGACTATTACAACGAGACTTGATTTGATCATGTGAGACTAACACATGTCACAATCTGATTGAATGTAAGGTAGTGAAGAAGTGGTGCCCCCACCACTTTTCCAAAGTGTGAAATTATCTACTCTACACAATCACACTTACACTACGACACAAATGAAGCTCTTTAATGTATGAGGTGACCCTTTTTTTTTTTAAATAATCTTTTTCAGAAGATAGAAAATCATCTAAAAGAAACTAAAATGTTCAACTTTTATGACTATTATATAAATCGAGGAATACAAAATGCTACAATACTAGAAGGCAACCCGATAAACTCTTGTTACATGTGAGATTCGAAAAAGAATAAAATCATAAGGATCTAATGTCCGTGAGAGATGCTAAACGATCAGAAAATTTTGGCCAGAATTTTGAAAAGACAGTTATAATATTTTTCCTTCAAATTAAGGCTTGCTCTTTTCTAGTAAATTGTATAAAGCATTTATTATTTTGATCAGATTAATGTTTTGAATCCCACCTAATAAAATATTTAACAGTTTTGTTTCTTCGTCAAATTCATTTTTCTTCTCGTTTTTCGTCATTCTACTTCTTTACCTTACCCTTTTTAAATTCTCTGGGCTCTTTTTAAAAAAAATTAAAAATGTGGAGTAAATTAAAAAAGAAACTAACAAGAATAAATATCTACTTTATGTCTCCAATAAAACAACTCTATAAGATAACAGAAAAAACACTATTTTTGAGATTTAATTTCATATTTTTTTGTATATAAATAATTAATATATATAAAAAAATTATATTATAATTCAATTTTAAATACACTATTCATATTTTAAAATAAAACACTTACGCTTCATGTAGTGTGAAAATTCTATACTTACACTTTCAATGAGTTTATCTATAACTAAATATATTAAAATAAATTATTAAACGATAAACTAAATATAAAAATATAGTTTTTGTGAAATTATTCTAACAAAATTTTAAAATGGAAATAAAAATTTCATTCATGCATTTGATTTAAAAATAATTAATATTTTTTAAAAATGTTAAGTGATACAAATTAGTTAATAAGATATATCAACGGTTTCTTTTAATTTAAACACGTACATTATTTATAATTTTATTTAAATGTAATATTTATTATATATAATTTATTTTTATTTATTTTCTTGCTTTAAAATTATGTATATATAATTAGTTAGATAGAATTTCATTTACGTAGAACATTCATTCTATACAATGTTTATATTTTTTTTAGGAAATTAGAAATAACATTATTGGTGGATAAAAATTGTGTGATTTTTATAATATAGAAGATGTGAATGTTTGATTTCAAAATATAGAGGGTCTATTTTTAATTGAACATATATAGTATACAAATGTTTAGTGTAATTAATTAGGATTGATACTTATAAGTTATAATATGAATCTTATGATTTTTATAATATATTGATCTCTATAAAGTGTTTTGAGTTTTGTCTATTTTTATTATAATATTTTCAGATTATATTAAAAAATAGTAATATATAATTTAAATTTGTTTAAACACAATAATTCATTAAATTATTTAACTAGAGCTCATATTAATAACAAATATCAGTAATAATTCATAAGTTATCAAGTCGATATAATATAGAGGCGCAAGACTATAACATTAATGAGTAAACACTCTGTTAGCTTCTTCTTCTTTTTTTGAAATACTCTTAGCTTGTTGTTAACTAGGGATATCACTTAATTATTTAAATATGTAGTTTAGTTTTTTAAAACATAATAATTAGCAAATATGCAAAACTACAACATTATGTGTAACTATCTTTGGTTGTTGTTAAATAGGATCGTCGCTTATGAACAATATGATTTTAAGTATTTCTATAATGTGTCGATGTATACTAATTCTAAAGTACTTTGAGTTTTGATTGTCATTATTGAAATATTTTCAAATTATATTTTTATTTTTTATGCATAGCTTATTTTTTTTTAACATACTAATAATTACTACAATTACCTAATTAGAGCTCATATTAGTAACAAATATAAGTAATGATTCTCAAATCATCAAATTGGCATAACACAGGGGCACAAGACTACAATATTTGGCTCTTTTGGTTTGTTATCTAGGGTTGATACATATGAACTAGAGTGTTTTGAGTTTTGACTGTTATTATTAAACTATTTACATATATTTAAAAAATTATGTAAAATGTAATTTAATTATGTAATTTAAATTTATTTATATAATAAATACAATAAAATTACTTAATTATAAAAATTCATAATCAGTTTCAAAAAAATATTAATTTGAGGGAAAAATAATATTAATATTATGACTATAACTATGTAAGCTTAATATTTTAACATATCATTTAATAACAAACATTTTTTTTATAAAACAACAAATAATACTAATAAAGAAAAATATAATATGTTATGAAACTTTGATAGTTCATGCTTAACAAATTTGTGTTGTCATTATCATCGGAGAACTATGAAAATGTTTTTCTTTCAATTTTTTTAATAAAAGTTTATTTTGAAAGCATAAAGAATTTTCTATATCCTTTCCGTGTTATTATAATTTTTCAATGAAGATCCATCAACATTTTTATCCAAAAAATATTTGTACACGTCTCTAGTACTAAAAATTTTTAAAAAAAATTTAATGAGTCTTTATTTGTGTATGATATGATTCATATACGATCGAGGATATGAAGACAATCACATAATAAGAGAAACATTATTATAGTTTCAATTTTCTTCATATTTCGTCACATACATTCTAAGTATAATCAAATAAAATATATTTTTATTATTTAACTTCTTTCTAGAAATCGATGTGGAACAACAACTTCTTGAAATAAATAGGAGTAATTGTTTTGCCAGATCAATTTCAGATTTTTAATTTTGAGTATTATAGATATAAATTTTTAATATTTAAATTTAGATATAATTTATCTTTTCTAGATTAGAAATTATAAACTAAAATAGATCATCTACACTTTACTCCTCTTTTATACTTTTTAAATTTTCTCTTTTTATCATTAAGAAATAAGAAATGGAAAATAAATAAACAAAAAAGAATAAGTAAAAAGGAGGAATTTTTGAAACTGAAAAAGAGATATATTTTTTACTACTTTTTTTATTATGTAGTTTTTTACTACTACGCTTACATTTTTAATTTTTTTTAAAACATTTTTTTTTAGGTCTTGAAAATTTCAAGAGAGAAGAGTGGGTGAAACTTATGTTTTCTTTAGTGGATTTTGTGGTTCATTTTTAATGTTTAACTATCAAATCATAAATAATTAATGTCATCAATCATTTTTAATGCATTGGAAATATATTCAATATTTGAGTTAAAGGGTAAAAATATCGAAAAACAAACTAATTTATAGTGTGAACATGTCCTTTTACAATTCAAAGGATTTTTCCATAAAAAAGTTAAGTGACCAGAGAATTTATTATCATATTGTGTCTTAAATGTTACACAACTGTGACCGATCTTTTCATTTATGTAAAAAAAATAAGTAGGTGCAACCAAGAAAATTGTAGTATTAATTATGCATTGACACCATCATTTTATGTTATGCTCATTACAAAAATATATTCTATTTAGATAAATGTGTCTTTTGAAGATGTTTGATACACGAGATGAGAAAAAATAATGTTAAAATTAGCTAATATCTCTAATCAAATATAAAATAAAATTGACTATAAATTTTGTCTCAAAATTATTATTTTCATTCCGGCTATCAGATGATCCTAATGTCTAAAAAAAAAAAGAGGAGTATAGTACACTAGCTTTTTATTGGCTATTGTGAACCACATATTATAAAGTTTTAGGGTATTTAGTGAGTGGACTTAGTGTAATATAGTTGATATATATTGTGGGAAAGTGAGTCACATGGGTTTGGGGACATGCATTTGCTCATCAACTACTTGACCTCTGTTCTCCCAAATTTATTGTACTCTCAATTTCTTTAGCATGTGATGTACCTAATTCTTCACTCTCAATGTTTCCTCATTCAAAATACTATTCTATCCGTTTCAATTCAAGTGTTGATTTTACACAATTTAAAAAAATAATAGAATTGGCTTATTTATACATATAGTAATATTGATAGTAATAATTCATCTAAATCGATTTAGAATTAGAGTATAATCAAATATAAGTTGGGGCTTATATTGTCCTGGAATGTGTCATGTATATTTGCAGTTGCAATACTTCTTGCTCACAATTTTGGGTTTAAGTTATTGATTGTACTATAACATAATCAACGTTAACTTTATTACTTCTCAACGTTCAAGGTTTATAAAGATTATTATTGAGGATTTAGTGATCATTACTATATTCAAATGAAAAATTAATAAATATTTTATGGAATTAGTCAAGATGCATAGTAAAAATGATTTGATTGATGATAAAGAAAGAGAAATTTTTAATACTCCGCTTTAACAAAAAATATCAGGATTGATCAAATTCTATTAAATTTAATTTGAACAAGCACTTTTTAAGCATTTTTTCAATTAAGCAATTGTATCATTTAAATCATTAATTCATTTGACTAAAATTAACATTTCCTTTCAAATTCACTGAAAATTCCCAATTTTTTTTTTCTGCTTTTGCTTTTTTGTCCATTACTGAATTCTTCATAACCCATCAAATCATTTTTTTCACAGACCAATAGTGCATAGGTAAGCACATTAATTTGAGATATTTGAACTATTTAATCAAATTCATTCAATTACTTTTAAAATAAAAAAACTTAACTCACGCTATTAATGCCATCTGTTCGAGTGAGGTTAGGTATTGCTTCATATATGTATAATATTATTTTAATAAATATAAAATTTATATAAATTATGTCGTTCTTTATCATTACATAATATTACACATCAATAATTTGAATGATGAACTTACATAAAAAAAAAAGTAGTACATGATAGAGCTACTATAAAAAGATAGGATAAAAACTAAAATATACTTAATTATTAAATAATAAACAAAAACAAAATAAGAAGAAATTATTAAAGTAACAATCGTGATTATCCCAAATTGATGGTTATACAAAATGAACTTTTCTTCGTTATCTAATAATAAATTTAAATGATATAGTCGAATAAAACTTAATTAACAATTAAAACAAATATGATATAAACGAGCAACAATCATTCTACAAGGTGTTAATTACTCTTTATGAATGTTTGTTTGTGCGCAAAATATTTGGCTAAAAAAAAAACAATACTCGAACTAAAAGTAAAAAAAGGAAACACGAAAAAAGAATAAATTGAGAAAACAAAAGTTCGTGGGATTTATTGTATTACAATTTACAAATAATAATAGCACACAATTTCTTCATTTTTTCTTGTAAACTGTCACGCATTTTCACGTGCATGCATGATAGAACCGCATAATCCATTATTTTGCTTAGCAATAATAATAATAATTAAGCTAAAACACATAAGATTTTTTTTTATCATAACAACATAATACACAATTACACATCCATTTATGCGTAATCAACCGATAATTTCGATTAATTACAAACTTAGTAAGTAAACAAAAAAGAATTAACAAGTACGTAATGGCGATCCACACAAACAATCGTTGTTAGAGAAAGAAGAAGCTTCTAGATGATCGAAGGGTGACCCATTTGGAATCGGGCCACAAAGGTGATTATGGCTTAAATCCAAATGGCCAATGTACTTAGCTGATGATAATGATTTTGGAACTGAACCTCGAAGATTATTGTATGATAAATCCAGATGTGTAAAGTACGTTTTTGAGCAAAATACATCTGGTAATTCTCCTTCTAATGAGTTTCTGCTTAAGTTTAAGATGTTTAATCCGCTGCTGCTAAGTAGATTAGTGGGGATTGAACTGGAGATTTGGTTGGAATCGAGGTTTAGAGTTGAGAGAACCGGCATTGAACCGAGCTGAGCCGGGAGTGAACCGGTGATTTGATTCATTGACAGATCTAGATCGGCTAACCGGCGAAGTTGAGTGATTGAGTTAGGGATTGAACCTGTGAGTTTGTTCTTGTTGAGTAGTGCTCGGCTCATCATTCCGAGTTTTCCGATATCGCACGGGATTTCGCCGGTGAGTTGATTGTTGCTGAGTTCGAGGTGCTTTAGTTTTCCGAGGTTGACAATGGAGGCGGCGATTGAACCGCAGATTTTATTGTCGGCGAGGTTTAGAACAGTGAGTTTACTCAGCTGACCGATGTTTTCCGGGATTTGACCGGTGATTTTGTTGCCGATGAGCTCAAGGATACGGAGATCTGGTAATGAAGTGACACAAGCCGGAATTTCGCCGGAGATATCTTTCCAGTCGGCGACGATGAGTGTAGTGAGCTTGTCGAGTTTGCAGAGAGAAGGGGAGAGTGAACCGGTCATGTAACCAGACCGGCCGGCTTTCTCGTAAATCGGATCTTCGGATTCTCCCCGAAGAACAATGTCTGCAACTCGTTGAGTAGTCGGGTCACAGCTAACACCATACCAGCCCTGGCAACAGTTGCTGCCAGTCCATGTGTTGAAAATGCCCAAATATGGCTCCTTAAGAGCTGCTTTGATATCCATCAATGCTGCTTGGTCAGCCGGCAGACAGGCATTTGCCGGCAAAGTGACGGCGGCCACCACCATGAGAGTGACCAACAATGTAACTCCGGTGAGACCCATTTATCCTCTCTCTATTACAAAATACAGTACTATTACTCTCTATTTTCTATTTACAGAGAGTGTTTCTTCTGTGAAGTAGTGAAGAGGATGAGAGGTTATATTTATATATAGGAAATATATTAACAAGCATTTTTGAAATCAATAAGCCATTATTAAAATCAATTCACCAAAGTAGTACATTTTTAATTTTTTTTACGAAACTAGTATAAACGTGGTTCACAGTAACATTTTAGGCTTTATTTTATTCAAGGACAAAACGGTACAAAACGGCAAAAAGCTGACGGCAATAAAACGTGACTATCAATAACGTTTTAGACTTCGTTACTGACAAACACGTTTTACAGCTATACTCAGTGACATTTCATATTTCGTTACTCTGAGTCACGTTTTATGGCTAAAACGTCACTCACAGTAACATTTATTTAGAATCTAATCACGGGCACTATAAATTAGGAATCGAATCCTGCGAAAATCTTGCAAAGTGTAAGACGTGACTGGAAGTAACGTTTCACACTTAAAATGTTACTCAAAAGTACGTTTTATGTTTCGTTACTCTCAACCACGTTTTAGGTGTAAAACGGTACTCTACGTAACATTTCTTTAGAATCCAATCACGGGCCTGCAAATTAAGAATCAATC
>JAJOOH010020906.1:0-10415 GCA_029582605.1 Solanum gracilifrons | reverse complement strand
AACGGATCTTTTTATATACAGCTAAACAAGTTTCCGGTAACTTCCGAAGCACATTTTTAAGAACTTTTTGGGTCAAATTCAAATATAATCATTTCATTGAGTTCTCGACTCCAAACTCACATGTGAGGCTCTAGTTTCACTCTATCATTTTCCGAGTCGTTACAAATATTCACATTAAAATAAACTAATCACAAAAAATGTCTTTTTCGAATATGTTTACCTAGCAAATAGTGCCGTACACCTTGTTTCTCAGCATGTGTGATCTTGTTGGTCACGATATCAAGTCCCTTATAGACTTGCATTTTGTCCGAGTTGATTATTTCTCCTCGAAAATGGGTGGCAAGGTCAACAGAGAGACGAGATTTTCACGTTCCTGTTGATCCCATTATTAACACCACTTTTTCCTTGTTGAACTTGTTGTTGTTGTTGATGAAAGTATTCATTTCAGTTACACATAAAATAAAATCATAACAATAATTAGTTTAAAATAGTAAATAATCTCATGAAACCACTCATGCATACACTCATACATTAAAAATCTTATAAATATAAAGTTAATAAGTAGAAGCCTTGCTTGAGATGTAATAAACTATGTAAAAGAATATTTTTTTCTTGATGGGGGTTATGAAAGAGATTGCATTGAGCATTTATAGTAAAATGTATTTGTGGACTTATTAATTGGCATACCATATTCAGAAATACTGATATCTTTTAGGATAAGATCAATGACTTTTGAAAAATCTATACATATGTCAACTGGAATTTTGGTAATGACATGTAAATAATTTTAGGATAAAGTTATCAAATGTACATTGTTTGGAGATCGCATATAACTGGGCAGTTATAGTAAAAATGTGATTATAAACTTATGAATTGGTATATACCAAAAAAAATTTAAAAATCATATCTCTAAGGATAAGAATAATTCTTGAAAAAAACCTAGAGATACGTCAGCTTGAAATTTGGTGATTAGGCTTAAATAATTTTAGGATGAAGTTTCTAGATGCACATTGTTATGACATCACATACAAGATTGACGAAAATATGGATCTTTCAAAAGGCTTGTACAAAGAACTCAATAATATTCTGAAGAAATACATTCAAGTGATAATGCGTCAATTCCTACACTATTTGACAACACGTCATAAGTGTTAAGTCAAATTCAATTAGAAGGGAAGGAACAATTATCAATAACTGTTACAATTACAACTATTTATATTTACTTGTGCAGCGTGTAATAAAAGATAAATGTTTTATTGAATGAAGCTTCCATCATCGTTATTGAATTAAGTAGAATATTTTTCCTTAAATGATCCTTACTGATAAATTACAAATTTATTATTTTCTCTTCTTTGTCTTAAAATTTTAAATTTGGAGTTAAGAATTTTATTCTTTCAAATTCTTTAAAGTTAGAATCTACCCAAACATTTATAGTCATTTATTTTTTCACTCTATTACCTCGACATGAAGAATGATCTCATGTAAATGTGTAAGTATGTATTTATATTAATATATATTAAATATCAAAGTCATGGACTTGGACTTAGGGCATTGGATTGGATCAGACCTTAAAATAAATATTTTTATAAAGCTTAAATATTTGCTCTATAAATAACAATGTTTTTACAGGCAAGAATAGTAGATATATCTGTAGTTCGATACAAACTGTACAAAATAGGTCAAAAATTAAAGTGACCAAGAGACAAAATAACACAAGATAGAGATAATGATAGTTTATGTACACTCAATAATAATATTGTAATCATCACTTTTGAGAAATCTTTTCCCAATATCTAGGCATGGTTGCAAAGCAGTATTCTCCATGCTTCGTCAACAACTTCTTTTCTATCTTCTTTGAAAACGTCAGTAGCAATAATATGATGCACCGACCACATTTTCTTATTTATTAATAATTGAATCTTGTCAAGTTGGTTATAAATTAATATATGAGTTGTCACGCCTCAAATCTCATTAAGACGAACAGGCACCCGATGCCCGAGAGAACGAACATGTAACATGTGCCTACTATGCATATAACTATGACAATCTTCTGACAAGTTCACATAGGATGTAGCGATACGAACCAACATAAGTAGACCCAAAACTTATATACAAGACTTGGTCGTTGAAGCCACAACTTGTTAAGATGCAACTGAAGCATATACATAAGTCTACAAAGCCTCTAAAACATATAAAACCTTAGAGTATGTCAGGACAGACCCCGCCTTAACTTTAACTACGATACAATACCAAAATGAATCTTCCAAGGACTCAGTAAAGCTCCGAATCAATCTGGAGCTCACCGAAAGTAGCTGAGTGTCGTGTGCTTCTACTGGGGAGGTCTACAAGCTGAAGTGCATGTGCCTGCAGCATAAAATGCAGCGTCCCCTGCGAGGGACGTCAGTACGAGAAAATGTACTGAATATGTAAGACAATAACATATCTAAATAGGAGTTCAATGAAACTAAGTATCAGTATATGTGTGCATAAAACAGAACAGAAGACCACATTGGTTAAATCTTATGGAATCATGTATGTTACATTCTTGTCTTTACCTTTCTGTGTGTTATGATCTTTATAAGACATTTGATACGAATGACCAGCTGATCAGTGGTAGAAGAGGATGACTCATGCTAGGCATTTTAACCCCTGGGATACGGTCCTCATAATTATACAAATTGGGATTGGCCCATGCTAGGCTTTCGCCCCTGAGCTGCCACCCTTAATTATATAGATTGCTTTACTTAGATTCTTTAATCTTTGAGATTGTTGTTTTGGTGGTCATAATCATTTTTTATATTTGGAACTACGGACCAGTAGTAGAAGACATGAAAATAATACTTCAAGGAAGTAACAATGACATAAGGAGCTATGCAACATCAATGCATTACTTGTGAGCTTAAATGACACAATTGACTTCAACTGACTATGAGGAGGATTCACCAAACTTGCTTTTTGAAAATACCATTTCTATACCAGCACATAGGAGGATAATTACAAAGTATAGAGTACTGAACATATACTGAAGTAATTCTATAAACTAAGGAGAGGCGGAAATATTGTTAGCTATTTGGAGATCATACGCTGCCACTATGTTTCCTTTACTAGGAATAGAACTTAGGAAATTCACTTATTGATATTAATCTCAAGTATCAGATTTCATGCCGAAGAATATAGAATCGAATAGCCTTACATACATTATCCTCTAATCAATACAACTATCACGATTTAGCCTCCCCTTTCATGTTTTAATCTACAATATAAGTCATGATAAATTTAAATTAGCAGCTATCAAACCGTGAGCCTCGTAAAATAGTAGCTAACTTTGACGGATAATGACCCCATACAGCCCTTAAAACAATGTGTATCACCACACCCTCCTTCTCTGCCCAATACATACATTATATATCCTTTTCCAAGATTACCCAAACTGCACCAACAACAATACACATAAAACAACCTCAAGTATTCTTTATCATACAACCAATTATTGAACCCACCACCCCCTTGAGTTCTTTATGACGCACACCCATAATTCATCACTCAAACTCATACATAAGGAGGAAGAAAATGGAGCAATCACCTTACCTCAATTTCTGCAACTTCTCGTTATAACTTGAATTCCTCTAGAACCTCAACTTCCCTTCACACTTAAACCAAAGAAGAAGAGAAAAGTATCTTAATAACCAAGGAAGTGAGCAGTAGCTTCTGGAAATATTATGCCTTTATACCTATACTTGAGCATGAATAACATGTTTTCCTAATCATCCATGGGAGAATTAAGCTAAACCCATAAGTTTTTTCACTTACCTTTTCTTGCAGAGATGAGGGTTTCTTCAAGAACCCTAGAAGAACCTTAAGGCTGTTGTTTAATCCTTAAGAGAAAAGAGAGAGAAAGAGTTGGAGTTAATCCTCAATAATGTGTGTTAAAATGAATGAGAATAGCAGCCAATATATCTTTATATTGAGCTTTCATCACCTTTAAGAATATCCACTAGAAAGCTTCATTTTCAACCACTAATTGGTCAAGTAGGTGATGCACCTGCTTATGTACATCAAGTAGCTCAAAAGGTCAAACTAGGTGATGCACTTACTTGCTTTCACTTGGGCTTAAATATTGGCCAATTCTTCGGATAATCTTATATGGCCCTATGTAGCGTGGACTCAGTTTTCCCTTTTTACCAAACCTCATTACCCCTTTCATCGGTGACAGCTTCAAGAACACCCAATCCCCTATGGAAAATTCTAGTCCTCTCCTTCTAACATCCGCATATGATTTATGTCGACTTTGAGCTATTTCTAGCCGCTGTTGTATCACCTTGACTTTTTCCATAGCTTGATGAACAAGATCTAGCCAAAATAAGGCAGTTTAACCTTTTTTGAACCAGCCAATTGGGGATCTACATTTTCTACCATATAAAGCTTCATAAATTGCCATTTTAATACTTGAATTCATTTAGACGTTGTATTTCATGTTGTAGGCACATGCACTTTAGCTAGTAGACCTCCTCAGTAGAAGCACACGACATTCAGCTACTTTCGGTGAGCTCCAGATTGATTCGGAGCTTTACTGAGTCCTTGGTAGATTCATTTTGGTATTATATCATAGTTAAGGGTAAGACGGGGTCTGTCCCGACCTACTCTAAGGTTTTCTATCTTTTAGAGGCTTTGTAGAGTAATGTATATGCTTCAGTTGTGTCTTAACAAGTTGTGGCCTCAACGGCCAAGTCTTGTATATAGGTTTTGAGTCTACTTATGTTGGTTCGTATTGCAGCTTCCTATGTGAACTTGTCACAAGATTGTCATAGTTATATGCATGGTAGGCACAGGTTACATGTTGGTTTTCTCGGGCCTTTAGGGCATCGGGTGCCTGTCTGTCTTAATGGGATTTGAGGCGTGACACGAGTATTACGCTTGATACTTGAAATTGAATCTTGAAGAATCATCTTCTTTGATTCATCATCTCCGTCTATATTTTTTTTCTTCTCTTAAATAGCTGGCCATTTTAGGGACACTAATGGACCGTCGGATTCCATTGGTGTAATCTGCATCTGGATTGAAAATTTGCCGCACCTCATCCACCAGATGTCACGCCCCGAGCCTACACCCTGGACATGGCCAGCACTCGAAGACCATTGCTGGCCCCCAAGCGAACCCTTGGCCTGGCTTACTTAACTCAGCGGAAACCTTAACTCAACAGAATAACTCCATGCAATGCAAGGTCATAAAAACAACCAACTGATAAAATCTGGCCAAAAAGGCAACTCGAGTCTCAAAATAGAATATTAATATATATACATAGATAAGAGACTCCAATACTAACTGACTGATTGTCTGTGAAGCCTCTAAAACACTGAGATGGATGTTGGGACAGACCCCGCAACATCCTAATTAAACAAAACTAAGAAAACAAAGTAATTGAGTCCTCCGAAACGCAAAGAGGCTCACCACTGACTCTGGAGTGCTCGGCTGTATCAACGGCGTGTTGGATGCTGATCCTGGGTACCTGTGTCTGCATCATCATAAGTGCAGGCCAATTGGCATCAGTACATTGAATGTACGAGTTGCGAAAGGGAAAGCTAAGCCACAACCTAAGCTTGAAAGGAGTACAGGAGAACACTTATCTTAGCTCTGTTCGACTCATGAATGACTAAACTCAAAAGTAAAGCAATAAGACACATGCAATACATAAAGCTTGTAAAAAATTATAAACAACTTAGTTCGTTAAGGATAAAGCAATAACAAACTCAATTGTGCTTATATAAAAGTAATATAACTTTAGTGGGAGATTCTTTAACCGACAACCACCACTATGAGCCCTAGTGATGATATAACGTTTTACCTCACGTTGCCTAAGGACCATCCTATACCTTTCCGTGATATAGGACCTTACTTTACTTAGTGGATCCACTAGCTTAACTTACGTGATCATCTAAAAAGAATGACCCGTCAAGTCCCATGTTGGCTACATGGTTCTTATGGAGAGTTGAGTTAATATGAACTCATGTCCCAAATTCGGTGCTCAATACTACTCCCAAAAATACTTTGGCTCATAAGTGTTTTAAACACATCTTTCTTTAGTTTGAGATAATTGCTCAAAGCTTAGCCCAAAGGCTCTCTTGGAAAAGCATAGTTCCTTTCTTACTCAAATGTAAACAAAACATTTATAAACTTCTTTGGTAATACTTAGTTCCCTAATAACTTTTGAGAAATTTACTTGACTCTGTACTCTTGGCTTAACTTGAAACTCGATACTCTTTACTTAAGTTGAAACTTGAGCCTTAAAACGAAGTTAAAACATTTAACAAAGACTCATAGACTCTTGAAAAACTTTAATGACTTGCTTGAACTTGCTTCTTAACTTTGAGACTTGACTCTAACTTCACTTGAATTTGATCCGAACTTTCCTCGAATTGGATTATGAATTCAAGGGTAATAATCTCATGTTTTATGGATGAGTTCTTGATGTCTAGATGTACCTTAGAGTGGTGAAAACAACTATAAAACATAGGTACATTACCAAGGAACATGTATGAAAAAGTGGGGAATGAAAAGAAAGACTTGGCATCTTTGGCGCTCTGAGAGGCGCGGAGCGCCAGCCCTCAAACTTCAGAGGGGCCTGTTGGGCGCTCTGCTAGGCACGCCGCCCCAAGGGAGAAAATTTAGAACCCCTTTTGGGGCGCGACGCCCCAATCTTTTCCCCAAAAATTCCGACTTTTCTCCTTTGTTTTTCCAATTCTAAACCTTCTTAACTTCAAAGGTTCCAGCCCCAAACACTTAGAATCATAAAACCCCTCAACATACAATAGATTCAACTCGAAAACACAACCGGAAACATGTCCCAAATCAACAAGAACTTCAACACAACCATAAGACTTAAACAAACACAACCAAATCTTTTCTCGGAAATTAAAACGAGTTTGGCGTGTGGGGGAATGATCCAACCCAACACAATGATCTCACATACCTTAATAGGGATCACCCCCAACAAAAACCACGACGATCTTTACGGACTTTGCTTCTTCTTCTCCTTTCTCCTCTTCTCTCCTTTTCTCTCAAGAACCCTAACTCTCACTTTAAAAAGGAAAAACTAATTTAAAATCAGTCTAAAACCTTAATATATCAAAAATAAATGGTTAGGGAAAACACCAAAATACCCTTACAAATTCGGACTAAACTGCCCTGTTCCAACAGCCCAACTTCCAAAGGAAATAACACACTCATACGAACTCGAAATTGAGCAAACTTGGCGGCGTTGGAAATATCATTCCAAGAGCTTTGCAAACATAACTGGAAATACACCTAACTCATCTTGATTTAGGAGTTATGACTGTTCAACGTTGACCAAAAACTCACTTTTTCCCATACTGCTTCTTCATAGTAATTTCAACTTACACTATGTTACACTAGCCCTGCATGCAACATAAATATAAGAATAGTTTTATTTAGTTGAGCATATATTTGTAAACCGAAAGAGTTATTAAGAAAACTATATAAGAAGAGTTTTAGTTAGAGTCATCATTATATTTTTATTCATATATAAAATAACTTCAAAAACTACCTGCATTGACCATTTCATCAACTCTCCTGTCAACTCTACGGTTCAAGACTGATTGCTCTACATCAATCCAAATAAAGCAACTGTCATACTTATATTTGAACATGAACACAGGGTCTTCCACGAGTTTTTCAATATACGAATTTGACCATCCAACAATAATTGGAACACGTTGAGTATTCAAAATATTTTCTATGTAGATAATGGACTACAGACAGAAATCTTCGGCCGTGAAGTCGGAATCTGGCTCAATTTCACCTAAAAAATTGTGAAACAAAATAACAAAATCATATCTTTAAGGATAAGAATATTTTTTGAAAAAAACCTACAGATACGTTAGCTTGAATTTTGGTGATTAGGCTTAAATAATTTTAGGATGAAGTTTCCAGATGCACATTGTTATGAGATCACATACAAGTGACGAAAATATGGATTTTTCGAAAGGCTTGTAAAAAGAACTCAATAATATTTCTGAAGAAATACATTGTAATGACCCTCCTAGTCATTTATGTGTCTTGACTTCTGTGTATGGTTTAGAGAGTTTTTTTAGCGACCCCAATTCATTTATGACTTGCTGGGACTGACAATTTGGTCACCTGGTCGTTCGTTTGGTTTTGGTGCGAGTTTTTGTGTTTTGGAGCTTATGAACCTTGCGATCATTTTTTATTAAAAGTTTAAGAAGATGATATCGGTATCCAATTCTGACGATTCCATCAGCTCCGGAAGGGTCATTTTAGGCTAGTAGCATGGTCAACATGACTCCCGAGGTTTTTTCAGTGTAAGTCGGTGCGATTAGGCGTTTTAACTTTAAGTTTAAGCCTAAGTTTGACTTTGGACAACATTCTGAGTAAACGCGCTCGGATGAGAATTTCATCAACGCGGTTAGCTCTGAAATGTCAAGTTTGGTCTAGATTGACCTTTCTTTTGTGTCTCGAGGTTTTCGATATTTTTTCTGAGCTATTTTGTGGTTTTTGACTTAAAATGGCATTTGGGTGTGGGACCCACTTTTTGTCAAGACAACCTCGTATGGAAATTTTGACTGTGCCATTGAGTCCGAAATATCGAATTTGGTATGGTTGCATATTTTGTTTGTGTGCACGGGGTTCCGAATGAGATCGGGGCACCCCGTCGGAGTTTTTTTTTATTTTTGGAAATTATTGCAGAAAGTCTGCTATAAATGCAGAAAATCAACAACATTTTTTCCAAACTTCAAACCCTCATAACTCTCTCATCTTTCATCCGAATTAGGCGATTCAAAGAGCGGGAGATTCGTATTTTTGGTGGCTTCGCTGTAGAGTGTTCGAAAGTTGTCGGGTGCACAAAGTTTGAGGTAAATTTTGCGAAAACCTGACTGCAGTACCCTTTTTCGAGCTTTTGTTTTTGGCATTCTTGTTTTGGTCATATCTCACTCATTTTAGCTCGGTTTTAGGTGATTCGAAGTCCCACATGTTGAGAATTATCGTAACTTCGTCGTAGAGTGTTCAAGGAGTGCTGGGCACCATTAGATTCTTGTAAATTTCAAGTTTAGACTACTGTTGTTTTCTCTTTTTGTTGATTAAAGTGTGATTTTCTTGCTTGTTGGTTTTTGCTGCGTTTTGATCCCCGAATTGTGTTCCATTTTGGAACACAAGTTTGGGGTGCTGTGTAGGGTGTCTTGACGGAGTCAAATTCGGACAGTTCGATGCGGGTCCCACGATTCCAATTTTGACTCCCAAATTGACCCGTCTCCGTTTGTTGTGATTTTGGTGTCTAAACGACCGTAATATGTTGTGACTCTATTTTTGATAGCGGGGCAACATTTCAAGGCCGTTTGGATAGGGAAAGCTCCGGAGAAGTGATTTTAGAGCGCGTGTGATCGGCCTACAGGTAGGCTACGGTTTCCCTCTCTTAGATTGAGCTTGAGAGTGTGAATGCATGTTGATTATTTGGGATTTGGGTTGGTAGTGATTGAATTATGCATAGGTGTTTAGAAATCATGTTTCGGCCTCTTTCAGAAATTATTGGGTAACTGTGAGCATGTTTTGTGTTATTAATTGACCCTCTTTGCTATGTGGAGTGCTTGTATGCTTGATTATTGTTTATTTGAAGCATGTTGGGCCTTAGTTTAGGTTTGACTAGGGCTTGCCTTAGAAATACATGATTCGAATCTGATAGGCCTTAGTGTTTCCCCGACGTCGCTCGGCCGACTTAGATCCTCGTGGACTGGTATAGTAGACTTGAGTCTGATAGTTTGGGCCTTAGCTAGGCGATACACTTGCTCCGACTATAGTTATCCTTTTTTCCCCCCGATGTTACGGCTTCACGAGTTACGTCGGCGACACTAATTCTGCTTCGCGATTTGAATTTGATTTTCGATTTGGTTCCAAGGACTTACATTGATTAGCTAAGTATGAACGGCGTTCCACGAACATTTTTTAGCGTGGATCGGTTAGGATTCTTTTAGCAGCTACATTGGCACCTTTATGGAGCATCCGGTTTAAGGTGCGGCCTCTATTGACCAGATAATTATATAGAGCATCCGGTTAGAGTTCCGGCCTCTATTACCTAGATACTTATATAGAGCATCCGGTTAGAGTTCCGGCCTCTATTGCCCAGATACCTATACAGAGCATCCGGTTAGAGTTCCGGCCTCAGATACTTTATACTTGTGATTGGTTACTTGGGTACTTCTGGTGAGCATCCGGTTCGAGGTCCGGCCTCCGTACTGTCAGATTCTACTAATTGTGTCACGACCCGATTCCTCAAGTCATGATGGCACCTACTATAACCCACCAGTAGGTAAGCCAACCCGTAACCCGGAACAACAAGTAATGGGTCTGAGGGTAGAAACTAAACAAGAGTAGGAAATTAACAATAT
>JAJOOH010020905.1:0-18549 GCA_029582605.1 Solanum gracilifrons | reverse complement strand
CCCCCCCCCCCCCCCGAAAAAAAATTTTAAGTTTATTTTTATAAAATACTTTCAACTTCAAATTTTTATATTTTCACCCCCACCCTCAACCCCCCCCCCCCTCCCCGACCCCCGAAAAAAATTAAGTTTGTTTTTAAATAATATTTTCAATTTCAAAAATTATTTTCTACTCTAGTAAAAATAAAAGATATTTCTCAAAAACATTTTTCATTTATAAGTCAAACAGTAAAAAAAAAATCCGGAAAATATTTTCTACTCACCAACCAAACATGAGAAAATAAGTCAAAAATCTACTTGTTTTCGAGGAAAACATTTTCCTTCATACCAAACACACCCATAATTTGTATAAGATCTATTAAACGAGCCCCGAGCGTTGGGCATGCTTAGGACGTACAGTCGGACGCTTAGGGCATAAGTCTTACAGAACAAAGCCACACACTTGAGTCTCGGGGCGTTTTGCTAGAGCCCCGCCCTAGGGTGAGCCCCGAGGCGAGTCCCAACAGAGTTTTTTAAAACACTGATTTTGATTTACTTACATTTCTTTCCAATATATATGTTTTTAATATTATTTAATTTTTACACTCTATATTTTCTCTGTCCCCCTTACGCCATTCTATTTTAGTTTATATGCTCTATATTTCAAGACTAAAATAGTTAATGGCATCTTCATTTCACACTTTATTTTCCACATTTGAATAAAACTTTTCCAAATTTAAAGAACTACTATTAATACTTTATGTTTCACTTTTTTATTATTTCTATTATATAATATTTGTAATTATCATATTATAAATCATATAAGACCATTAATTAAATCTCTAACATTCGCAGTTCTTTTTAATACAATATAAAATTTTAAAAAATATATTATTTAATATATACTACTTTTATTCCGAATTAATAATATTTCCATTTTTAAAAATATTTCATCACTTTAAATTGTATAATTTAAAATTATTATTATTATTATTATTATTTCACTATGAAGAATGCACAAAATTTAAATGATAAGATGAAATTTTTAATTTAAAAATGCAATACATAACATAATAATTTAAATACAAGAGAGCAAAAAAAATAATCATATGAACTTCATAACGCATTAATAGAGCATTTATAGAAGCAACGTAATAATCTTGAAAGTTGAGTTTTTATGTAATGTTTATATGATTGTATTTTATTAATAATTTCACTTTTATTTGAGGTGTCCATTAATATGTTTATATAATATTTTATTGCAATATATGTCATTTGGAAAAATAAAGAATTTGAAAAAAATAAAAAATTTATCACATGAAAATTATATAAATTGATTAAAATACAAAATTGCAAGCAGATATTATAGAATATACAAATTAATGGACAATTTAAATACAGTAAAACCTCACTAAATAAATATAGGTGGAATCATGAAATATTATTAATTTATAAAGGTATTATTTGATCAATAAATTAATATTTATTAATTTTAAGAGTGTTTCGACACCACAAAATTTATTCAGGAATGAAATTTCAAAGAATTTGAATGAACCCACTTGTAAAAATATCATTGAACTTGAGGTCATGATTAATGATCTCGGTTACCGCAATGAAATGGACATTAATAACGTATTGGATGGTGAAAATAATACATGTTTATAGGTCCACAACTTAGAACAAATTGTGGATATCACTGGAAAAAATAATGTTGATGATAAAGTTGAAGATAATACAATACATTTGGAACCAGTTACGCGTAAAGAAGCACTTATCACATCTAGAACTCTTCACAATTTTAAGGTACAGTTCGAAAAGACAACACTGAAACTTTTCGATGCAATAAGAAAAGTTAGAGATGAGCTTCAACTAGATTTAAATTTTGACAAAAAACAAAACATAATAGAATTATATTTCCCTAAATTATCTTAGATATATTTGTACTCTTAAAGAATAATTAATTTATCATATTAATGGGACCATATATTTATATAGGGGTCTTTCAAAAATATATTATCTTATTATCTTATCGAAATGAGTGATTTTTCCATTGGCCCAAGTTGGATTGTCACATCCCGGCAATCTAATGACCTAAGCTAGAGCCTAACATGTAGTCTAGAGTCTTAAAAAGGGTAAACGTCAAGATAAGAGTCATAAAATGACTTCCCTAGGATAGCAATAGTGTTTTTGTCCCTAAACGTCAAGGCATGGCCCCCCCAAGGGTCCTTGATGAGGGCTAAGGGGCTGCTCAAAAACTGTCCAAAAGCAGTTTCATCCACGAAGAGGGAACCACGAGGCGTGGATTGACTCATGCCCCGTAGATGGTAGTCGTGAATCAAGACTTAGCTCCCCCAAACCTCCCCAAAATCTCGTAGTCTTAGTCCCAAACCACGTTTGCACAATATGGTCTGCGGACCATACCATGCCCCGTAGATGAGTCCTAGAACAAGGCCAAGAGACCAGCCTCATACCCAATCCATGAGTGACCAGTACGGACCGTGGATCATTCCACGCCACATAGATGGGGGCTCGTGGTTGAGGTCCGCAATGTTGTCAAGGAATCTCGGCCAAGGGTCAACTCTTTTAATAAATCCTAATTAATCAAGTAAGGGAGGGGGACGGCTATTATAAGTTATTTTAGATCCATATAAATAGTTTTAAGTCATTTAATTTCACTTAACTCCTCAAAACTAACAATACTCAAACTCAAACCCACTTCCCTCTCAAAATATTCTCTCTTTAGACTCCATTGAAGACCAAAGAAGAAGATCAAGATAGGGGTTCAAGATCCATGCTTTTCACTCAAAATTCATGAGGAAATCATCAATCAAGGTATGTGAGACTTGATTCATGGAACACATTTCTCCATGAAGCCCTTCAACTCTTTGATTTCGAACTCATCAAACTAGGGTTTTCATTCTGGCTGTGGATTCTTCCTAAAAATGATTTCATTATGTTAATTGTCTTATATTATGGATTATCTGATGTTTAATGGTGATTTTTATTGTAAAATTCCCCATGAACCCATGTACTCCCCCATGACCCCAATTTCATGAATTGTGATGGGTGTATTGATGCAAGATGATTACTATGAATTGTATCTATGTTAATCTAGTTATTGAATCTTGTTTTATTCATGCCTATTGTAGTATATTTAGGTGTAATTGTGAGACATGATTCATGACCCTTGAGTGGGGGTAAATTGCTAGGGTTTGTGTAGGGTGATGAAAATTGTATATGAACTTATGGTTCACCTATGTAGGAATGATCTTATGGTTATAGTGTATTGGTGGTATTGATGCAAGACCCTCTTCCCTACACCCTTACACTTATATATGTATGAAAGGACTATGATTATGATATTAATGTTGTGTTGATTGAAAAGGGCACTCTCATGAACATGATATGAAAGACTTACTCACATACTAAGGGTTCTAAGGATGAAATGTTATTCTCACCTAAAGAATCTATGAGCTACCATGATACCATGATGGTTGAGTGTTAGGCATTCTTACATGAGTATGATTATAAAGTAAATACTTAGCATAATTATTCAAGGGGAATTAGGCTTAGCACCGAGTGGATAGGAACAAGAGATAGAAACCTTTTACCTCAGTTAGTTCGGGTTTCTAGTAGCAATCTCCCTATCCCATAACTATGTGCCCACATTGGTCTCTTAGCTAGTGGATCCACATATAATCTAAACATGTTATTTCTACCTTAGGCAAGTAGAACACCTCTTTTTGGTGTGGGTTCATGACACCGAATTCCATGTAGCTCACATGGTCTATGTCTGTTAAGGCTATACTTCCCTACATGATAAGAACAAGATCCATGACATGACATGAACAAGAACATGAACTAACAACACAAACATGAGTCACGTGCGATGATTGCTTGAAGGGTCTTACTTAGTATGAGTGGGGGTATGATACTTCACTTATACATTGCACAAGTGAGCTTGGAGAGTGATTGTGGTATGTGCTTGATAACATGATGCTTTATGAAGTTAATGTATGCTATGTATGGACATGAGCCATGAATATGAATATGAACATGAACATGAACATGAGCTATGACTTCTTAATAAGCTTTGCTTAGTATGAGTGGGGGTATGGGACTTCACTGGTACATTGCACAAGTAGACCTATGAAGGGGTTATGGTGTGGTTTACTTATGACATGAATATGTATGAATCCATGTATTCATGATATGAGTTGGTGTTAAGAATGACTTTATTATTATGATCTTTGAACATGATGTTTTCCTTGTTTATGATTGTTCGCTTGGATGAGGTTAAGGTAAGTTATGCATGACTATGGTAGCCTAAGGTGGATTACATTATTATTTGACTTGGTGATTACTCTAAATGTGCATAATGGCTTATAACTTGATAAAGGCATGATTTCAACTAAATGTCCCTTTTTGCATGATTTAAGGATTTTATGCATGCTTCCTTACTTACAACAATTAATTGTGCTAACCCATTTTCTCTACATTTTCTTATAAGTGTAGGTTCCGGTCGTTGAGGTACTATCTCCTTTCAAGTGAAGCTTGGGTTGACTATTCCCTAAGCTTAGTAAGTCCTCAAGTTCGAGGATGGATTATCCATTTCTTAGTTTCTATTGTATTTCGTATATTGAGACTTTATTGATGTAAAGGGATAAGTCCCAAACTTTGTATTCTAAATGTTTTAGATGGGGAATGAGACAAGGTCTAGACTCTTATGATTTTCTTTTATGAAAATGAAGCTTGACTTCTATTGTAAAAGTTTTAAATTTTCCGCATCATTACCATGTCTTTATGTTATGATTATGCTAAGGGCTTGTATGAGACCCCTTCAGGGTCAAGTACGCCATGTTACGTCTAGGGGTACTCCTGGGTCGTGACAAACTTGGTATCAGAGCATACGGTTTTGAGATGATATTTAGGGTGATGTCTCATGAACCACGTCTAGTAGAGTCTTGTTCATGAGTGTGAAGCGCGTCATACTTATGAATGAGGGGCTATATGATGTTTAAGAACTCTCACTTCTTTGATTACTCTTTAGTCGTGCCTTAGAGTTTTATCTCTATGAAGTCCTTTCCTAAGCCTTTTCTTGTGCATATAGGAATATGAATACAAGAAGAGCGGCCGCAAGATGAGTGGAAAGAGAGATTGCTAATAAGAGAGTTCCTCCCCAAGATCCTCAAGATGAAGGGACTATGACTAATGTGTAGATTAGATCAGCTCACCAAACCTTGACCCATGCTTTAACGGCTCAAGTCACTAGGGATGATATAGCCCATGGGAACACCAATGAGAACACTATGGCCTCAAGGTTGAGAGACTTCACGAGGATGAACCGTCCAAAGTTCTTTGTGGAGGAGATATATAAGATAGTGGAGGCTATGGGGGTAACCTCTATAGAGAAGGCGGAGTTAGCCGGGTATCAATTGAAGGGTGTGGCCCAAGTGTGGCACACTCAATGGAAGGCAAAAAGGCCGAAAAGAGCGGGTCCTATAGATTGGGATGCTTTCAAAAAGAAGTTCCTTGATAAGTACTTTTCCCGTGAAAATAGGGAGGCCAAGGTGGAGGAATTCATCAACCTTCACCAAACAAGTATGGGTGTTGAAGAATACTCTCTTAAGTTTACCGAATTGTCCAAGTATGCTCCATCCATGGTGGTAGAGCCAAGAGATGAGATGAGTAGGTATGTAACGAGTGTGTCTAGCTTAGTGATGAAAGAATATCGTTCAACTATTCTTCATGACAACATGGATATATCCCATCTTATGGTGTATGCTAAGCAAATGGAGGATGAAAAACTCCAAGAAAGGAATAGAGATGTGAAGAGGCCTAGGACCGATGATAAAAATTCTTCAGAAGGCAATTCTGAGGGTCAAGGGCAACCAAGGTTCAAGAGAAGGATTTCCAACCAAGGCTCCTCTAACCCTCCAAGAGTCAAGAGAGATAAAGTGCCTAACCCTAAGCCTCAAGGAGGCAATGGTGGTGGATCTTCCATGACAAGGCCTACATGTGTCAAATGTGGCAAGAGACATGAGGGCAAGTGTCTTATTGGAACAGATGGTTATTTTCATTGTGGAAAGAGTGGTCATATGGTGAGAGATTGTCCTATGTTAAAAGTTCAAGGGAGAGAGGGAAAGCAAGTCCCTCCAAGTGGCTCAAACTCTGATTCTCCCAAGAAGAATCACTTCTATGCTCTCCAATCCCGAAGTGATCAAGAGGGGTCCCCAGACGTTGTTACCGGTATGTTGCAAGTATTTTCCATTGATGTTTATGCATTATTAGACCCCGATGCCACTTTGTCTTTTGTTACTCCTTTTGTGGCTATGATATTTGATGTACTCCCCGATGTCTTAGAAGAACCCTTTTCGATTTCTACCCCGATGGGTGACTCGGTTATAGCTAAAAGAGTTTATAGGAGTTGTCCTATCTCATTGTCCTATAGAGTCACATTGGTTGATTTCATAGAATTAGATATGTTTGACTTTGATGTTATATTGGGGATGGATTGGTTGCATGCTTGTTTTGCGTCCATTGATTGTAGAACCCGGGTAGTGAAGTTTCAATTTCCTAATGAGCCTACTTTGGAATGGAAAGGGGGAAACTCTACACCTAGAGGTCGTTTTATTTCATATCTAAAAGCTAGAAAAATAATCTCCAAGGGGTGCTTGTATCACATTGTTTGGGTTATGGACGTTGAGTTCGAGACTCCTCCTTTGGAGTCGGTCCCCGTAGTGAGAGAGTATCCGAAAGTCTTTTCCAATGACTTGCCCGATATTCCTCCCGAACGGGAAATAGACTTCGGCATTGATCTTTTGCCGGATACTCAACCCATATCCATTCCCCCTTACCGGATGGCTCCGTCCGAATTGAAGGAATTAAAGGCACAACTCAAAGATTTGCTAGACAAGGGTTTTATTCAACCAAGCATATCTTTATGGGGTGCACCGGTATTGTTTGTAAAGAAGAAAGATGGGTCCCTTAGGATGTGTATAGACTACCGCCAATTGAACAAGGTCACTATCAAGAATAATTACCCTCTCCCTAGGATTGACGATTTGTTTGACCAACTCCAAGGGGCGAGTTACTTTTCAAAGATTGACCTAAGGTCGGGCTACCATCAACTTAGGGTAAGAGGGGTTGACATTCCAAAAACTACCTTCCGAACAAGATATGATCACTTTGAATTCCTAGTGATGTCTTTTGGTTTGACTAACACCCCGATGGCCTTCATGGACCTTACGAATATGGTGTTTAGGCAATATCTTGATTCTTTTGTGATCGTTTTTATTGATGATATTTTGATCTACTCTAAGAGTGAGGGTGATCACATGAAGTATTTGAGGATAGTATTACAAGTCCTTAAAGACCAACAGTTGTATGCTAAGTTTAGTAAGTGTGAGTTTTGGCTAAGGTCGGTTGCTTTCCTTGATCATATTGTATCAAGCATAGGTATATAAGTTGATTCTAAGAAAACATATGCGGTTAAGAGTTGGCCTAGACCCCTAAGTCCTACCGACATCCGAAGCTTTTTGGGTTTCGATTACTATAGGAGGTTTGTTGAGGGTTTCTCCTCTATCACTTCTCCATTAACGGCCTTGACCCAAAAGAAGTTCAAATTTGAGTGAACGAAGGCTTGTGAGAAGAGCTTCCAAGAATTGAAGGATAGACACATATCCGCTCCGGTGCTGACCTTATCGGAGGGTACCGATGGGTTTGTAGTATATTGTGATGCGTCTCGAGTGGGTTTGGGATGTCTTCTCATGCAACATGGTAAGGTGATTGCCTACGCTTCAAGGCAACTCCTTGAAAATTTGGAGACACTAACTATATGGGGTCCATGTTGATGTATTCACCGACCATAAGAGTCTTTAATATGTATTTAGCCAAAAAGACTTGAATCTCCGACAAAGGAGATGGTTAGAACTTTTGAAAGATTGTGACATGAGTGTCCTATACCACCCCGACAAAGATAATGTGGTTGCGGATGCTTTAAGTAGATTGTCCATGGGTAGTGTGGCTCATGTAGAAGATGGGAAGAAGGAATTGGTTCGTGATGTGCATAGATTGGCCCGACTAGGTGTCCAACTAGTTCCTACTTTCGTATATTGCATTGGCCATGTTGTGAAAGGGAGTTGAAGTTTCCTTCTTTGAATTTGTGCATGATGTGATTAGTGCATTTTTAGATTTTGAACATTTTGATGTTTCATGCATGATGGGTACTTAGTCAAGAGTTTCTAACATAGTTTGGTGCCTACATCATCATTTGGGGACGAATATTCCCCGGGGGGGGGGGGGGATAATGTAACACCTTAGAAATCTAATGACCTAAGGTAGAGCCTAACATGTAGTCTAGAGTCCTAAAAAGGGTAAACGTAAAGGTAAGAGTCATAAAATGACTTCCCTAGGATAGCACTTGTGTTTTAGTCCCTTAACGTCAATACATGCCCCCCCAAGGACCCTCTTGATGAGAGCCAAATAGTTGCTAAAAAACTGTCCAAAAACAATTTCATCCATGAAAGGGGAACCACGAGGCGTGGATTGACTCACGCCCCATATATGGGAGTCGTGAGTCAAGACTTAGCTCCTCCAAACCTACCCAAAATCTCCTAGTCTCAGTCCCAAACCACGTTTGCACAGTACGGTCCGTGGACCATTCCACGCCCCATAAATGGGGGATCGTGGATGAGTCCTAGATCAAGGCCAAGAGACCAGCCTCAGACCCAATCCACGAGTGACCAGTACGGTCCATGGATCATTCCACACCCCGTAGATGGGGGCTCGTGGTTGAGGTCTGCAATGCTGTGAAGGAATCTCGGCCAAGGTTCAACTCATTTAATAAATCCTAATTAATTAAGTAAGGGTGGGGGACGGCTATTATAAGTTATTTTAGACTCATATAAATAGTTTTAAGTCATTTAACTTCACTTAACTCCTCATAACTCACAAGACCCAAACTCAAACCCACTTTCCTCTCAAAATATTCTCTCTCTAGACTCCATTGAAGAACAAAGAAGAAGATCAGTTAAAGATCCATCCTTTTCACTCAAATTTCGTGAAGAAATCATCAATCAACGTATGAGAGACTTGATTCATGGAACACTTTTCTCCATGAAGCCCTTCAACTCTTTGATTTCGAACTCATCAAACTTGGGTTTTCATTCTAGCCATGGGTTCTTCCTAAAAATGATTTCATTATATGAATTGTCTTATGTTATGGATGATTTGATGTTTAATGGTGATTTTTATTGTAATATTCCCCATGAACCCATGTACTCCCCCATGACCCCAATTTCATGAATTGTGATGGGTGTATTGATGCAAGATGATTACTATGAATTGTATCTATGTTAATCTAGTTATTGAATCTTGTTTTATTCATGCCTATTGTAGTATATTTAGGTGTAATTGTGAGACATGATTCATGACCCTTGAGTGGGGGTAAATTGCTAGGGTTTGGCTAGGGTAATGAAGATTGTATATGAACTTATGGTTCACCTATATAGGGATGATCTTATGGTTATAGTGTATTGGTGGTATTGATGCAAGACCATCTTCCCGTACACCCTTACACTTATCAATGCATGAAAGGACTATGATTGTTATATTGATGTTATGTTGATTGAAAAGGGCACTCTCATGAACATGATGTGAAAGACTTACTCACATACTAAAGATTCTAACGGTTAAAGGTTATTCTCACCTAAAGAATGCATGAGCTACCATGATACTATGATAGTTGTTTGTTAGGCATTCTTCCATGAATATGATTATAAAGTAAAGACTTAAAATGATTATTAAAGGGGAATTAGGCTTAGCACTGAGTGGATATGAACAAGAGCTGGAAACCTTTTACCTTAGTTAGTTCGAGTTTCTAGTAGCAATCTCCTTATCTTATAACTATGTTCCCACATAGGTCTCTTAGCTTGTGGATCCACCTATAAGATAAACATGTTAGTTCTACCTTAGGCAAGTAGAACACCTCTTTTCGGTGTGGGTTCATGACACCGAATTCCATGTAGCTCACATGGTCTATGTCGGTTAAGGCTATACTTCCCTACATGATAAGAACAAGATCCATGACATGACATGAATTAGAACATGAACTAAGAACACAAACATGAGTCATGTGCTATGATTACTTGAGGTTTCTTACTTAGTATGAGTGGGGGTATGAGACTTCACTTATACATTGCACAAGTGAGCTTGGAGAGTGATTGTGGTATGTGCTTGATAACATGATGCTTTATGAAGTTAATGTATGCTATGTATGAACATGAACCATGAACCATGAATATGAATATGAACACGAACATGTGCTATATCTATGATTTCTTAATAGGCTTTGTTTAGTATTAATGGGGTATGGGACTTCACTTGTACATTGCACAAGTAGACCTATGAAGGGGTTATTGTGTGGTTTACTTATGACATGAATATGTATGAATCCATGTATGCATGATATGAGTTGGTGTTAGGAATGACTTTCTTATTATGATCTATGAACATGATGTTTTCCTTGTCTATGATTGCTGGCTTGGATGAGGTAAAGTAAGTTATGCATGACTATGGTAGCCTAAGGTGGCTTACGGTATGGTTTGATTTGGTGATTACTCTAAATGTGCATAATGGATTTTAACTTGATAAAAGCATGATTTCAACTAAATGTCCCTTGTTGCATGATTTAAGGATTTTATGCATGTTTCCATACTTAGTACAATTAATAATGCTAACCCATTTTCTTATAAGTGTAGGTCTCGGTCGTTGAGGCACTATCCCTTTTCAAGTGAAGCTTGGGTTGACTATTCCCTAAGATTGGTGAGTCCTCAAGTTCGAGGACGGATTATCCATTTCTTAGTTTCTATTATATTTCGAATATTGAGACTTTATTGATGTAAAGGGATAAGTCCCAAACTTTGTATTCTAAATGTTTTAGATAGGGAATGAGACAAGGTCTAGACTCTTATGATTTTACTTTATGAAAATGAAGTTTGACTTCTATTGTAAAAGTTTTAAATTTTCCGCATCATTACCATGTCTTTATGTTATGATTATGCTAAGGTCTTTAATGAGACCCCTTCGGGGTCAAGTACGCGGTGGTACGTCTAGGGGGTACCCCTGGGTCGTGACATGGATATGATGAAACTATTATCATAGAGAGATTATTAATTAATCAAGTATAGATTTAGTGAGGTTTTACCGTAAAAGTGAAATCATTAATGAAATAGAATTGTATAAACATTAAATAAATACTCCACTTTCAAGATTATTATGTTGCGTCAATGCTCTATTAATGTATTACGAAGTTTAAAATGAACATTTTTTCCTTAATTTTTTGTGTCTATTTCTCCATTGTTTTTGGGATTTGATCATTAAGGTATGTATGATTTCATCAATGAGTTTCATTCTCCATTAACTCCCAAAGATTTTTCAATTCTCCAAGTTCAATTTCATCAAATTGATTAAGTTTTCATCCAAATCTTCACGGGTTCTAATTGTGTTGATTCAATCATTTGATGTTGATCTTATTACAATTGTTTTGACTCAATTACATGATTTCCAATTGATTTCATATGTATATATGCATTATTCATGATTTTGACTATAAACTCTTAAAGACATGAATTTGTGAAGAAGCTATGAATCTATGAATGATGTTTTAAGAAAGCTATGCATGATTTACGAAAGAGAATGCTTTATGATTTAGGTTGCTTTAAGATAAGTATCAATGAAGTTGTGAAAAGATTTTATCACATATTTAGGAATCTTGATTGGTGAAAGGATTTCTCACACATGCATGATTCATGATTTAAGGAACTTCTCTATGATGATTTAACCTTGGATTAATATCTTAATTGTGCTTTTACATGTACGATATGTTAAGAAAATGACTATTTATGTTGGAATTATCACTTAGAACCGAGGAAATATTAAAATAGAGGCTCTCTCGTTAGTAGAGGTCAGGTCTCTAGTAGCAATCTCCTTGTCCCTAACTACGTGCCTCTGTATGATTTGTCTTAGAAAGATATAGCTAGTGGATCCATGTAAGTTAGACGTTTAAGGTACTTGCCTTGGCAAGTAAATACATCTATTTTTGGTGTAGGAGAAAAACACCAGATTTGATGTCATAGCTCACGTGGTCTATTGATGAGTCCACAAATTGGATTCATTTATGGATTTATTTTGATAGGAATAGTGTATTCAAATGCTTATTTTGTCTCAATATCTGATGAAAACTCGTAAGTTTCAGGTATTTGAAGTTTTAGTGAACCATGGACACTTAGGCGCAAAAAGGAACTAGAAGGATGAAAAGAATAAAGAAGCTAAAGCCTGCGCATTGCCAAGCATGCTTGGCAATTCGCCGAAGGGACGCACTCCGCCCTTTATTCCAGTAGGCGAAGCCTTGAAGTAGCAGGATCAAAAAGGCGATGAAAGGAGCAGTCGGTGTTTCATTGAATAATTTCGCGAAGCAGTACTAGGTCGCCCAATGACATAGAGCACGACGATGCTGAAGGCTAGTGCAAGATGGTGACGAACTACACCAAAGGGCGAATCGCCAAGTTAATCGGCGATTCCGACTAACCTCGCCGAAAGATCCGCCAGCACTATTTTCTAAAGTCTATAAATACTAAACTTGTTCTTAATTTTTGAGAGTCGAACATTTATTTTAATTTCCAGAATAGAATAGTACTTTTTGGATATTTTCTCTCAAGTTTGGAGAGGGTTTTTGGGAGACTTGAAGAAAGAAGGATTTCATCTTCCCCAAGTTGGAAGTGGGTCTTCTCCATTCTTATTCCTTTGCTTAAATCAAGGTTTAATTCCTTATACCCATTTGATTTTAGTATCATTTCAGGTGTATTTTGTTATTTCTTGATGTGTGGCTAAAAACCCCATTCTTAGGGTGTGATTTAGCAAGTATGTGTTGATATTGTTGTTGGGTCTTGCTTGTTGATAGGATAGATGTGTTTTAATGGTGATTTCACCTAGTGGCTGTTGTTTAATTTAATGGGTTTGTAGTTGCAAATACAAAACCACCCATGTGTTTTCGGCTTGCCTGAGAGGGAGGTCGCGAAACCAAGACCGCTAGACTGATGGCCTAAGGAGTGGGTCGACATGAGGTTCAGTCCGAGAGGGTGAGCCCTAGTCCCATATCCTAACACTCAGCTTGAGAGAGTGAGTGGGGTAAGGGGTAGGCTGACCTTCATGCGGCAAATGAGTGTCCGAGAGGAACGCATTTGAAACGGGGTAAGTTTGGCGATAGGGAACTTGTTTCCATCTAAAGCTTAGCCTAGTCACTATTATCTTGCAAATTTCCTATCGAAAGCATGTACCCAACGATTTATCTCAACTTGTATTGCGGTCCCACCCCAAGAACTTGTCCCCATACTTGATTTTCCTTATTATTTGTTGTTTTTATTGCACTTGTGACAAAACCCCTATTTGTTAATTGACACTTTTGTGTCACCCCCTTTGATTTATTATGTTTTTAATCGTTAATGTCTTTAGCTACGACTAGTTAGAACTAAATTTTATTTTTCTACTAATTTTCAAAACCACTCCCTTTAGACACGACCGCAACCCTTGGTTGGGTTACTATATTATCGACGATCATAGACACTCGTACTATAGGTTAGTGTCGTTGGTCACGATAAGCATCATCTATGTTGGTTAATGGTAAATATATGACAAAATGAACTAAGTTTATCTTTGAAGCTCTATAAAGCTTTCAAAATTATTTTAAGATGCATTGACCATGTTCATGATTTATGATTCTTCTTTAAAGGTTTTTGCTATGTTTTAGCTTGGTCACGCATATCATGTTTCCCCTTATGTCCTCTTATGGTCATGTTTTACATTTTATTGCATATCCCTTATACTTAGTACATTCCATATACTAGTGCATACTTGTGCCTACATTGTTTAATAATGCAGTGTGTGATGCTTCCTCTCCTCCCGTTCGTGGCTAGGTGATCGTTCGAGGTTGAAGACACGGTGAGTCCTCATGTTCCGAGGACCATGTCATCTTTAATTTGTTTTTTACTTATGTGTTAATTTTTAGACATTGTACATGGTGTACGAGTTACGTTCCAACCACTTCTTTTAATGTATCATATTGACTTGTCAAGGCTATATGTAGACTTTCACGTTTATATCAAACTCCTTTATGATATGAGATTTTCTACTTTTGTCTATTATGTTGTGTTGTATGCATGTTGATAACGCTCAACTACACTTCATCCAATTCTAAGTGTAGGAGGTCTCTAACAAGTATAAACCCAACTAAGAGTTGGGATCGATCCCACAGGGAGTGGTACACTAGAGAATTCAATTAAGAAGTAAAATAGTGTCCTAATCATTTGTAGAAGTAAAGATTTCGCAACATTAAAGTAAATCATTTTTTTTTGATAATTAATATCAAATGGAGGGATTTGGGTTACCAATTTATGACAACTAAGATAGGAAGTAAACAAGTAGAGAATGATCCTTAGGAGTGTGATAAGTTGAATGCTAATTTCGCACAATGGGCGATTATTAGTTACTCAAAGGTGTTGAATCTCAGTGGATAGACTAGGTTTTAAGTGCAATAGTCATTTCTCAATCAACTATTGCGATTCAAGTGAATTCTTTCGAACCTCAACAAGTAAACCACAATCGATCAACCCAATTCCTTAATTAATCCACTCTTTCAAGCTAGATTTGTAAGAATGCAATCAAACCCACTTTCTCAAGCTAGATTCTTAGAGATACAATCAATACAATTATCAATCAATAATTCGACTCTAACACCTCTTTCTCAAGCAAGTATAGAGAACTAAGCTAGAATTGCATTTGCAACTACAATTTCTCAACTAAAACATGAACAATTAATTGAACCCACTTCAAAACAACAAAAAAACCAGTAACTAACAACACCCATTACCTAATTAAAGCATTCAACTACATAATCACACCCCGAAGGATTGGGTTTTAGCCAAGCATAGTTAAAAATAAGAAATCGTTACCAATGAAGTTTTCCATATGATTTGACAACTGCAATCCCCAAATACTGAAATTTAAGCTAAAAATCTCACAATGTCTACTCCAAAATGTAAAACAATGTTCTAGAATGTAAAAACTCAAAAATTCAGAAGAAAACAATGTGGGAACCCTTTCTCTTCATTTGAAAATTATATTTATATGTACCCAAAATTTAAGCACGGAGTCAACTCGGCGAAGTAAGTCGAGTTCACCGAACTGGATGGCGATGTGCCGAGTACTCCTCTTCTCGTCTTTTTGGCGTGACCTTTTCATCAAATCTTTCTGTAACTTTCGGCAAGCCAAGTCGTCATCGCCAATCTCTTCGACATCTTACCAAATAGCTTGCCTGCTTGACAAGTTGGTTTCATCCATGGGCTGGCATGCTAGAACTTTAGGCGAGCTGAAGGTCCACTCGATGAGTCGCCGAGTGGCTTTGGAGAGTACCAACTTTTCTTTCCTTCAACTTTTTCAACTTTTTCGCTCCTTTTGCCTCGTAGTGTCCTTACCTTGCTCTTTAGCCTTCATTGCTACATATCAACATTTTAACATCAGTTATGAGCATAAAACAAGCATTAAGGACACTAAATCCTTGAATAATATGCCCAAAATGAGTCAAAATCCCCGACTCATCACATGTCAAGTGGCTTGTGTAAGCCCTCTCAAGGTCTTATACGCTATCTAGAGTTTAAGGTGTACTTGTGGTCATGACAAACTTAGTACTCAGAGCACGAGATTTTAGAAAGGTCTTAGGATGTCTGACAAGCCGCATCGAGTAAAGTCTTGTTCATGAGTGTGAAATGCACCACATTTATGAATATAAGGCTACAAAACGGTTAGGAAACTTCACTTCTTTTTTTACTTTAAAGTCGTGCCATAAAGTTTATCTGTATAAAGATCCTTCTCCTAAATCTTGTTCGATACTTTTCAGGATATGAACCCTCGAAGAGCTTATGTGAGAAGGAATTCAAGTGAGAATGTGGAGCCAGAGGTTCCTCAAGTTTCGATTAATCCTTTGGCCAAGCAAGTGACTTATGCCGATTTTTGAGCCGCTTTCCAAGTATTTGCTCAAGCTATGATGGACCAAGATAAGAGAGAAGCCATTGCTACCATGAACTCAAATATGGCTATGTCTATGACAAAGATAAGGAACTTCACTAGGATGAATCCTTTGGAGTTCAATGGTTCCAAGGTTGATGAGGATCCTCAGGGGTTCATTGGTAAGGTTTACACGATAGTGGGAATTATGGGATTGACTACGGTGGAGAAAGCGGGATTGGTTGCTTATCAACTTAAGGGTGTTGCTCAAGTATGATTTGAATAATGGAAAAGTGAGAGGGAGGTTAGTGTCCTCTTGATTGAGAGAAATTTACAAGAGCTTTTTTTGATTGTTTCTTTACTCTTGAAATGAGAAAAGTGAAAGTGCTTGAATTCCTTAATTTCTGTCAAGGCAATATGAGTGTGAATGAGTATGCTTTGAAGTTTACTCTATTGGCCAAGTATGCTCCAACTGTGGTTTACAATTCAAGGGCAAGGATGAGTAAGTTTGTGTCGGGTGTTTCCGATTCGGTTGTCAAAGAGTGTCATACAACCATATTGATTAAGGAGATGGATATTTCTTGTTTTATGATATATGCCCCAAAAATTGAAGAGGAAAAACTCAAGGAAAGGGTTAGATAGTCCAACAGGGCAAGGACCTGTGATGATGACTTTTCTTACTCTAGGTCCGCTAGACATGGGCATTCTCAATTCCGGCAAAAGTTTTCTGGTCAAGGTTTTTCCAATTCTCTGACCTTTAAGCTCAATAAAGATCGGGCGTCTAACCCTAATTCTCAAGAGGAAATGGTGGAAGATCTTTTATATCTACTTTATCTAGGTGTGGCAAGAAGCACGAGGCAAAATATTTTATGGGTACAAATAGTTTCTTTAGTTGTGGAAAGAATGGTCACAAGATGAGAGATTGACCATTGGTTTTTACTAAGGGAAGGTACGGTTTAAAATCTCAACCTAGTTGTTTTGGTTCGATTAGTCTGAAGAAAAACAAATTCTGTACTCCTCAGAATCGACAGGATCACGAGGATTCTCCGGATGTTGTGATCTGATTTTAACATTTCAAGGACACTTCATCCAATTCTAAGCGTCAACAATCGTTAATCAGTATATAACCCAACTAGATGAGTTGGGGTCGAATCCCACAGGGAGCGGTACGTGTTTTAGATTCGATTGAGAAGTATGAACATGGTCAAATCAGTCATAGGAATAAAAATTATCTAATAAAGACATCATTCAAATTAAGGGGTGAAACGAATATCAAATTTGGGGGGGGGGTTTAGTTTTGATTAATAGCTACAAGTAGTCACAATCAATGAAAATTAACAATAATGAGACGGGTTCTTGGGATGTGATCGATTATAGGCAATTATAGATGTATGGGTAATTGCAACTATTAGTAAATAGCTAAATATTAGTAAGTAAGCTAGGTTATAGGAGAGGTAAACTTTCTCTCGAACAATTTACCCCGAATCAAGTGATTTCTCTCAAACATCAACAATCATACAAAATAAGAGCAACCCACACTTTAGTCCATTCATTCACTCTCTTGAGCTGAACCCAGGTCAACTCAATACCTACTGACCATCAACCAATAACTTTGGTTCTAAAACCTCTCTCTCAAGCAAGCCAAGAACACAAACCTAGAACTGCATTTGCAACTACAATTCCTAAATTAAGCCACAATTACTAATTAAACTTACTTCTAAATAGCATAAACAATATCCATAAATTAAATCAGCCTATAATCATGTCACACCCCAAACTCAAGGGGCGCAACTGGCTCCTAATGCCAAAACTCAGGCCCGAGCCGACCTTGTTGAACCATTTGCTACTAGCGCATGGCAGCCACACGCAATCAAGAAATCAAACAAGTATATCTCGGCTTAAAACTAAGCCATCGGCCGGCAAGGCCCCTGCCAATTGATCTATAAAAGAAACAGCTACTCCTAGGAGATCATATAAATAAATAGCCAACTAGCACAGAAGTCCTGATTGGGCTGTCGAGGCCACCATGATATCTATACCAAAACTAAAAGCAGGTATATATCAATACAATACATCAAACAGCTCACAAGCTTCAGCAAACCAACCACATAGGCGAGTATGGCCATAACGTAGCTATACACCCCACACACTAGTTTGCAAGACTCTAAGAGTAGTAAACATTAGCGGGACAGGGCCCCAACCTACCGATAAAGATATATGCAACAAAAGGTAACAAACCTCCCAACTCTGGCAGCTCCGGAGGAAAGGGGCTAGCCAACCGTATAAAAGTCAATCCTGCTGCTGAGGAGGTCTACTCAGTCGTCTGTCAGGACCTGCATGCATGAATGCAGCGCCCCCAGGCAATGGGACGTCAGTACAAAATAATGTACAGAGTATGAAAGGCAATAGTCTATGATGAGGTATCCTGATATACTGGAATAATCTGATAAATAAATCAAGGATAAGATAAGTGTACTGACCTGCTCCTAAATCTAAACTTATCAAAAATAATGA